>PVIJ01006698.1:0-89443 GCA_004024925.1 Scalopus aquaticus
CCCAGACCAGGGAGCTAACCCACTTGGCGCAGCAGACCTCTCTTGTCTTGCCTGCTGCTTCTCTCAGAAGTGTATTTCAGTCAGTCTGCCTGCTCTGCTCCCCACTCTGTCTCTGGTGAATCCTCTTACCCCCCTCATACCTCTGGCCTATACCTCAGCTCTTGTATGCATAAATAAATAAATCTTTTTTTTTAAAAAAAAAAGAAAAGTGGGAAGTAAGGATTTTATTTGCATTAAAACTAGTCTCTAGGTATCAAGGCTAGAGTAAAATAGTTTTAAACATGCTAAAACACAGGGATTTTATACCCATGAAACCCCTTAAGGAATCTTCTGAGGGTAATCATCCCAACAAAAGAGGGCTGGGGAAGCTTTCGCAAATGAATCAAAGGATTGGGCAAATAATTTAGTATTTTGTGGATAACTGAAGTCAGGTTTCTTGTTATTATAGAGGGGAGCAAAAATGAATGAAGAGGATGGTTAATGAATGAGAAGACTAAAAATGAGCCCTGTGTGGTGTTGGATGGGAATTGGGTGTCAGTAATCTAAATGCATGGTTTTGAGGACATCCATAGATTTACAAATTTTAAATAGCTACACATGTATATATACACACAGCATTCATGCACACACACACACACACACACATACATATATGTATATTACCTACTTCTAACTTCTGAGAAACCCTAGAAGCATCTCAGTAGCAACCCATCTAGCACATTTAGCACCAGAACTTGGTTTCTTAATATCAGTCTCTATCAAAATGAACTTCTATATCCATGTCTTTGAGAAATGGCTACTTTCAGAAATAAGGCTGAGACTGAATGAGCTAAACCTCTTGTCTCAGAAAGTAAAAATGTATCAAAGAGTTATGGGGACATGTTAAAATGACATGGGAATCAGCTTAAAGCGGTTACCACTAGCCAAATCAATGATAATTTGAGCTTCAAAATAAATGATCACTTTGGATTTTAACCTATTGAGTAAAACAGTAAGTTTTAAATTGTGTTACATAAATGAATGCATGGATGAATGAATAAAGAAGGAAAAGCTTTTTTTCCTCACAATGAAATTTTATTTAGTAAATGTAGAAAGAATTATAGAATAAAAAACTTACGTATGGTTTGGTAATCATAGATAGTAAGTAATCATCGCTAGATGCTAAAACTAGTATAGAAAAGTAGGATGAGTTGTAGCATATTTAATCTTGCAGTATCTCTCCATAAATACCTACTAACTAAAATTGGAAAACTGGTAACCTTCACATGGAGAAGCCTGCATCAGCCAAATCAACCACCAAAGTTAACATCACAAAAGTTAACATATACCTCCTTCTATAAAGTGGTGAGGAAAATATATCAGTTATGTGGTGTTCCTACCTTAAAATGCGTAACCTGAATCTATGAGGAAACATCCTAAATCCCTAACTGAGATCAGTAACTAATGAGTATTTTTCAAAATGTAGAGATAATGAATGACAAGGTAAAGGAACTAAATTCTGATTAAAGGAGATGACATATAATACTTGAATACTACTTATGATATGGAATATTCTTTTCAATATAAAACATTAATGCACCAACTAGGAAAATTTGAATAAGGATTTTGAGTAACTGCTAGTATTGTGTCAAAGTTAGTTTCTTAAATTTAATCATTGTATTGCCCTGTTTTTAAGAAAAACACAGTGAAGTATTAAGGGGTAAAAAAGCATGATGGCTGCATCTTATTCACAAATGATTCGGAAAAACATTGAAAGGAATGTGATTAAGCAAATGTGGTAAAGTTTGGAGAATCTGGGTAAAAGTTTACAGAATTTATTTTACTGTTCTAGCAACTTTTCTCTATGTTTGAAATTACGTTAGAATCAGAATTTTAAAAATATCATTACTTGAAGATGATCTGACAGTATATGTAGAAATCTAAAATACTTTGTAAGTAAGCTATTAAACTCCAGAACTGGATTCACTAAGGATATCTATCAAATGCAAAGGCAAGGAAAAAATAGATTTTACAATCTAAAAATAAATAGAAATGACATTTTAAAATCATGCTATTTGCAGTAGCCTCTAGGGATAAAGTCAACAAAAAGATGTACAAGATCTCTATGCTGAAAACAACAAGAGATAATTAAAGAGCTGAACAAATGGTGGAATATAACATATAAAGATATCACTTTTCTCCAAATAGATTTAAATAGAGCTAAGGATTCAACATAATTCCAATAAGATTCTTAGCAAGTTGGTTTTTTTTTTTTTTTGGAACATGGCAAATTAACTCTAAATTGTATATAGAAATGCAAAGGCCACATATATCCTTAGAATTCTTAAAGAAGAGCAAAGGTAGAGGACTTACACTAATAGATACAGAGAACTGTTATAAAATGATAATTCAGTATGGTATAAATGCAAACATAGAGAAGTAGAACCCATAAATATAGTAAACACATATGTTTACCTGATTTATGACCAAAATGACTCTACAAATATGGGGGAGGGTGGAAACAATTTCTTTGAAAAAATAATACTTTCAAAAATAAACATTGATCCCTCTCTCCACCTAATACAAATATCAATTCTAAGTGCACTGCAGATATAGATCTACAGTAAGGTAATATTTTTGAGCCTCTCTTTATCCCAGAAAATTTGACCCCATATCTAGTGTTCTTTTTAATAATGTACTTCCTATGAACCTTGATAGATGCCTGTATGGAAAAAGAGGACAGAAAAATCAGCAAATAAACTATAACAAGAACTATAGGCGAAGAATAATTTAAGAGAATAATAATTTAAGAGAACAAGAATTGTGAAATTTAAAATTTAAAAAAGTGATTTCTTTAACTGAACAGTTTTTAAAACAATGTTTTTCCTATCTGGTTACAATGACTTATTTACCATGAATAATGTGTTGTAATCCCTTTTCTCTTATTTTGAAAATATATTCATTTTGGCACTGTGTATTAAAAGTAAATAGAAGAGAATTGGCCTGAACTGCTTTTGTTTTACAAACTGTCTGCAAAGTTGGAAAACTATGTTTAACCTGTTAATATTTACATTCGTTTTATTTTCAGATAATATGTTCCTTAAGTTTTCAGGAATTCTAAATTTAAAGCAGTGGTTGTAATCTTTAGCCTGGAAAAAGAAGTATAATATCAGAGAAGATAGTACTTACTGTACATTTTTTAAGATTAACAGTTGAGGGCCTCCCTGGTGGCGCACCGATTAAGCGCTGCACTGTGGAGCTGTTGGCAGCAGCAATGTGATGCGAGTTCTACGCCTAGCTGGGGAGATTGCCACATGGAGAGGCAGACCTCTCCTGCCTCGCCCGCTGCTCCCCTCAGCAGTGTATTTTCATCCATCTGCCTGTTCTGCTCCCCACTCTGTCTCTGGTGATCCCTCTTGCCGCCCCACGCCTCTGCCCTGTACCCTGCTTGTATGCATAAATAAATAAATCTTTAAAAAAGAGATTAACAGTTGAACCTATTGCCTTAAATTCAGAGGTACTCTCCCTGCAGAGGTTTCAGGGTGATAAAAAAAAAGTATATTGAGAATATTATTTTACAAAGTAACTAATAACTTTTTATCAATAAGTTTATTCATGTTTCTTGACTTTGGAGACACCTTGTACAATAAAAGTTTTCAACACTAATTAGCACTTTTCTATCTCACCAAAGGCAGCAATGTGCAAAGACTTAGACTGCAATGGTGTATATTTGGCATCTCTTTTATCTGGTAGTTTTCTTTGCTCTATATCTTGCTCATTTACCACAAAAGGAGGACATCAACCACGGTGGTTGTAAAAATTGCTCACCCAGTTCCATAGTGTAGTTTTGGTAGTCATTTATCCCTGAAGATCCAGTGTCTATTGTTTTAGTCTCCTTGTCCATTCTTTGATCTACTTACTACTATGTAATACATAGTTTTCTACTTAAAGTAAATTCTGTTGGCTGTAATTGAACTCCCAGTATAATGATCCTTTCAGAACAAAAATACTTTAGGTCAATCAATGAGATTCAAATAATCACTTGTTAAGTTTTTGAAAAACAGTAATCAGAATGAGAATAATTCTCAGCTGTACTTAAATTTTTATGTTGTTTACATAGAACATTTGAGAACTTACTGTGCGTTTGGCACATATATATATGTTAGGAGCTCCTTTTGCTCTTAAAGAGTCCCTCCAACGTCAACAATTCTACTATAGTGGAATCTCTAAATCTCAACTCTATCCTTTTTTTCACTGTCCATCATGAAATTCTTCAAGATTTTCCTGAACTAATTCTGATGATATCCATACCTAATCCCTCCCTTGATCTCTTCTCTGAATTTTCCTAGAAAGAACCCAAACTGCAGATAAAGCCAACTAAGTTTGACCTGGTTAAACGTTTCCCTTACTATGGCGCTTCTCTGCTCTGGCTGCAAATTAGTCTTTTAAAATCTGCTAGGAAAAAAAAATCTTCTGGACTATCTTCTTACACAAGTATAATCAGATTCTGGAAGGAGAGCACCTAAGACATTAGTAAGTTTAGAAGCTCCCCAGGTGATTTTAATTGCAATCAAAGTGGAGAATCACTGGCCTAATTTATGTCTTTGCCCAAATAACTGAAAATGGCAGAAAACCACTCAATCATCTTGATTTTCTCACTATAATATTATGACAAGTGTGCACTCATTTTCTAATTCTTCAAGAGGAATTTCACTTCTCCCTTCTTTAATTTCTGCTGATGACCTTCATATTTTACTGAGAAAATAATTTTTGCACGTTTATGTTAACATTTAGCACGTTATGTGTGTGCTAAATACTAAATGCGCATGTTCTCAAGTATTGCCTCATTTAATCCTCCCACTCTCTAAAGTAAAAGCTGCAACAGAGCTCCATTATCACAGTGAGGGAACTGAGAAACAAAGTCATATAGCTAGTACTTGAATTTGCCTTTGAACCCAATCAAGCTGACCCCTTAGCTTTCAGCCACCTCACAATATTATCTTTCACGATATGCTGAAATAAAGAGAAAAGAACTGACTTTGTCTCTTTCTGTCACATTAACCCATTGATTTGATCTGCACCCGTGTCTTGATCTCTTCTTTCCTTCCTCCCTTCCTCTCTCCCTCCCTCCCTCCTCCCTTCTCCTCCTCTTCCTCCCCTCCTTTGAACCCCCATCTAAAGATGTGCATCCCATCCCATCTTATGTTCTCAAGGTCTTGTCAACTATATGATCCTTTCTCCCTTAAATATGATCCCTTTTCCCCTCATGCCTGAATTATTCCCATCAGACTAGAAACATGCTCCAGTATCTCCTTTTTCATCAGCCAGGGTTTCAAAGAAGCAAAGTCGAAGACAGGATTGGACATGCAAAAGGAATGGACTGGAGACATTTCCTCATAGAGATGTTTGAAAGAAAATGGGAAGAAAATTGAGCATGCTGTCAGATCACGATGCAAATTTTACCCCTGTAAAGGGGAGAGGGAAGTAAATGAAGGAAGAAAGGGACAAAGGAGAGTTTGAGGTTGCTTCTATTTTCTTATCTTTTAATATCCGAACTGACTCCAGTTAGGCTTTGTTTTTCTCTCCTCTGTCTATTTTCTGATTTTTTCTACAACAGTGCACTGTTGAGTTGGACATATGATCACCCAAAAAATGGTTATAATTTCTTAAACTTCCTTGAAATTAAGTGTGTCCACAGGAACAGTTTCTAGCCAAAGAACCTGGAGCAGAAGTGGTGAGACCTAATTCTGAGCCATACTTTTTTCTTCCTTCCTGCTGGCTGGAATGAGAATGTGGGTGTGAACCATCTTTGTTCATAAATTTAATGTTTGTAACCTTGAGGCATGGTGAGGATAGTAAGGAAAAAGTGAATCTGTAATGATTCTGTTATGACAACTGGGACTTTATGTGTAAAAGAAGCAGGCTTCTATCTGTTTGAGGCTAATTTTATTTTAGGTCCAGTTTTGTCTATCTGTGTATCTGTATCTATATAATCATCTACTTCATAGGCAAGTCCTCCTGACACCACCTCTGAAAAATGTGTTGAATTTGACTTCTTTCTCCTACTACTTTGATCCAATCTACTATCATATTTTCCCTGGATGCCGAAAATGTCTTGAACGCATCTTGTTTCTTCTATTGATCTGTAGAGTTAATTTTTAATGAGAATGATTTTTTGAAAAAAGATTCCGTTGCCTCCTATTTAATATCTGCCAGTGATATTTGTTAATGTCCTCCATCAGAAGACCACTGTCATACACCTAAAGTAGAATAACTTGGCTTTATTGCTTGTGACAACATACAATAGGGAGCTATATCTGTGTCTCAATAAGCAGGTGTAAGGAGGGATCTTATTATGGATTGGGATTTTTTTTGATGATTTGGGGCAGTGATTAAAGTAGGATGAATGCTACTATTAGATATATTAATAAATCTCATCTAGGAGAATGGAAAATTTGGGTAAGTCTAAAGCTAAAATAGATTAGAAGGAAAACAAAAACCTGCAGTCACTCACTATGACTGGGAGATAGTTGATCATTTTTCTGGTTTATACAAATGTTCATATTTTTTTCTGCATTTTTTCATGATTATATGGTGGTCTTGATTTTTTATTTTTAATTCATTATACCACAAATTCTCTTTGTCTGGTGTTAATGTTCTAAGAAACATTTGATGCTCAACAGGAGACTCTATCAGGACATAGCTGTGAGTGGCAGGCCAGCTCAGTACTGTCAGGCACTGCTTCTTTCCCATGTGCACTTAGGATGGAGTTCAAATTTCTCACCTTGGTATTCAAGGTCCTACATTGATCTAGTTCATTCTTAATTTTACTCATCTCCTACTGCATAGTCACTATGTTCCCAT
This sequence comes from Scalopus aquaticus, assembly GCA_004024925.1. NCBI lineage: Eukaryota > Metazoa > Chordata > Mammalia > Eulipotyphla > Talpidae > Scalopus > Scalopus aquaticus. Next base: position 6,844 of record PVIJ01006698.1, read on the forward strand.
TACACTGACCCCCCCCCCTTTTTTCTCCTCTTTTGGGTGCTCCAGGCATGTTCTCCCCATAGGACTTTTACATTTTTGGTTACTTGTCCCTGGGTTATTTTCCTAGGTACCATTTCTCAAATATTACTTCCTCAGGAATCCTTCCTCAACTATCCCCTTTCCTACTCCCCCAAGATATTTCTGTTTATCATTTCTCTGTTTTACATATTTTTTTAAAACCTTATAGTATACTTGTTGATTTTCTGCTTTCCCTGCTTGCACACAAGATATAAGAGATCAGGAATTGTGTCCGTGTTGTTCACAAGAACAACACAAGTATATCCTGAGTGTCTGTTGCAGTGTTTTTCACATGATGGGTCATCCAACAAGTATTTGTGGAATAAAGGACTTCTCAGTCTGTAGGAATGGGTAGAGGGTGATTTGTCACATGGTGTGCAGATGTACATTGCATTTCTTAGGAAAGAGACATATCCAAATTGTTGGAAGCTTATTTATAGAACTCAAGTGAGTATGAGGAATCTGTTGTCTTCTATTAAGACATATATCTGCACTTGTCTTAATTTCTTCAGACTAATATTGTTTAAAAGCCACCTGTAGCTCTAGCAATTTTCTTTCTCCAGGAACATCTACAATTTATACCACTGAAATGAGAATACGTATCTGGATTGGTTAGCTATCACCAAATTTAAGGTCTTGCTTTTGGCCAGAAAATGTTGGCTTCCTTTATTTTCAGTATATCCAGTAGGGGTCACAACTCAAATGTCTTTAGGGATTAGGAAGGCAACTCAATTGCATGAAATAACATGCTGTTGCTGCTGCTGCTTCTTGCAGATTAAGAACTCTTTTGGCGTTAATGTATATCTATGACTATTCTTCATATATATAAATATATGTGTATGTGTACACACACACACACACACACACACATACACACACACACACTCACTTACATACCCTCCTCCAAGTTTCCTGAAACATATGCTCTCAGTTTCTCTTGTTCTTGCCACTTTTGATGGAACACAAATTTAAATAGTTTTTCATTTTTGTCTGTACCTTAAGAAATACAGTAGTGTAAATCTAATAAGTGGCAATTAAGAATTGACATCAGTATTGGTGGGAGAAGAGAGATATCGGGGACTGTGGTAAATAAGCATACATACTCTATCGAAAGAAAGGCAATTTCTCTGACTTATGCCTCTGCAGAAATGCAAACTCTGTTTTGTCAGGTCTTCACATTAATTTTCAGAGAAGCTAGAAATCTACAAATTTAGGTGAAATCCCTTGATTGTTATTGTAATTATTATTATTATTATTTTAATTGGACACTTTGAGAATAGAAAGTGCTTGTTACACAAACTAAATCCCCCAGATTTAGCCTTTGCAATGCTGATGCAAGACCTCTGTTGAATGTCATTGTCTCCATATGAGGAACCATTCAGTGTGAATCATACATGAACAAGAAGCTGGGCTGTCACTGTACATACAATGTGAACTTTGGAAGCTCCTCTTGAAACTTTTGGATAAAACAGTCACTTAGTAGTTCATGTTTTTGGGCTGCTGTAGTGCCCGGAAGTGTTGTCTAACTGGAGAAGTTGAGAGGTGGGGCAGGTCACCAAAGAAGTCTTCACAGAACAGATTAACTTAGAGAGGAAGAAGGGGTGTTCTTGTGGGGAAGGAGAAGACAGAGATGTGAGAGCTTGTGGCACTTTTAAGGGCCTTCAGAAAACACCAACTCTGTCACAGGCTTTCATAGGTGTAGAGTGATTATGTATGTGTAGAGAGGGGACTTCGAGGGTTGAGGGGGACGAAGTATAAGAAAAGCCTGTGTAGAAGTGACAAGAAATGAAATTGTAGAGGAATGCTATTGTAATTAGTACTAAGGTTTAGAACTATTATCATTTAATAGCATGAAGCTAAACCTATTTAACTCCTGTAGCTGGTCCATTAAGAGGATCTTCCCTCATCTTCAACCCCCACTCCCATATTCACTTCTAGAGATCTGACTGTCACCCTAAGGTAGAATTATTTGAATGCCTCATTATCTACTTGTCTTCTTTTTTTTTCCTTTTCTATTCTTTATATATATATATATATTTTTTTTTAAATTTATATCCTTTATATTATTGTGTATTCGCCGTAGGTTTCCCACCACCAATTAACCCGTGAACCATCACCATAATCCCTTGTGCTCCTTTCTCCCCTGTCATACTTATCTTCTTTATTGTGGTCCTTGCTTCTTCCTTTAGTACAGCTAATTATTTCTTTCTTTTTTTTAATATATATATATATATTTTATTGTTATTTATACCTTTTACATTTTGTATTCCCCTTGGGTAACCCACCACCAATTCACCTGTGATCCATCTCCGTGGTCCCTTGTGTCCTTTTCTACTCCATTTTGTGCCCTTACCCTCCCCTCCCCCTTCCCCCACCTGCTGAGTGTCTCTCTCCTTTTTGGTTTCCTTCTAGTCCTGTTATAAGTGAAACCATTCGATATTTTTCTCTTTCTGGCTTGTTTCGCTGAGTATGATCCCCTCTAATTCCATCCATGTCGCTGCAAATTGCATGTGTTTATCTTCTTTGAATGCTGAATAGTATTCCATTGTGTATATGTACCACATTTTCTTGATCCAATCATCTATTTTTGGACATCTGGGTTGCTTCCATACCTTTGCTATTGTGAACAGTGCCGCAATGAACATACGGGTGCATGTATCCTTTCGGGTTAGTGTTTTCGTGTCCTTTGGGTAGATTCCCAAAAGTGTATTGCTGGGTCGTATGGAAATTCCATTTTTAACAGTTTGAGGAACCGCCATACAGATTTCCATAGTGGTTGGACCAGTTTGCATTACCACCAGCAGTGTAGAAGAATTCCTTTTTCTCCACATCCTTTCCAGCATTTGTTGTTGCCTATATTTTTAATGTGTGCCATCCCCACAGGTGTGAGGTGGTATCTCATTGTGGTTTTGATTTGCATTTCCTTGATTATAAGTGATGTCGAACATTTTTCATCTACCTGTTAGCCATTTGCTTTTCTTCTTTGGAGAAATGCCTTTTTAGCTCTTCTGCTCATTTTTTGACTGGATTATTGGCTTTGTTTTTGTTGAGTTGTGTGAGTTCCTTGTAAATTTTTGTTATCAGTCCTTTATTGGTTGTATTATGTGCGAAGATCTTTTCCCAGTTGGTAGGGTATCTGTTAGTTTTGGTTAATGTCTCTTTTGCTGTAGTACAGCTAATTATTTCTGAGCACTCTTGTCCTTACCTAGTTTTTTTTCTGGTTCTGATAGGGATCTCTAGTCTTTTTTGGCAAGTTAAAGGTAAATATAAGTTTTAGCTCCAACTCTCTGAGCTTCTCAAAATATTCTTGTAGAAGCTATTCATCATAATTTTTAGGAGCAACACAAGAAGAGATAATGATAAAAGTAATGACTAATACATGAAGGTTGCAGTTCCCAGAGACAACCACATGACAGAAACCAGTGGAAGGTAGGCCAGAGGACTCTCAGCATTTACCTACCCATGTACTAGTGCTACCTCCATGTAGATATCTCCCTACCTTGGGTCCAGGGGTACACTACCAGGGAGCTGGGGAGATATAAGGGAAAGGGGGACCCACTCCCATGAAATGTAGGGGAAAGAGCTGGCAAGAACCATAGTGATCCCAGTGGTGCACTTTGAAGGTCACTTAGGGAAGGAAAGGAGGAGAGTACTCCAGGGACTTGATACAGTGGCATTTTAGCAACCCATAGGGAAATATTTCAATATTTATTAATCATTATACTCATATTAGGGAATTATATCCAAGTCTCAGACCTGAATCTATCCATCTAAGATACACCCTTCTGCTGTGTCTTAGAGAAGCTTTCTGTAAATTTTCCTAAACATGGGTTCAGATGGATTTCTTGACTTGTTCTTGAGACTTTGTGTGGTGATTTTCTGTGCAATGTCTTGATTTCACAATGGTAGTTAATCTCCCAAGACCTGCTTTGTTTATCTTTTCTAGCTTGAGGAGATCATGATTGCTTAGACAGAGTGTCCTGGAAGTCTCATGGTGAAGAGATTGGAAGAAGGCAAGACTGGAGGTAGGAGCTCATGTTCACATTTAAAATGATGAGGATCTTGACAAGGAGAGGGCAGATTAAAAGAACTGTTTTTGAGATGATAATTTGTAATCAAAAAGATATTCAGGTGACTGAGTGAAATGAAGGATGATGCTCCTACTCACAGTAAGTAAGTCATAGTGGTTTGATGGCTATAAATGGGGTCTTATCCTTCTGGCCTCCATTTACCTATTAGCCACAGGGGTATAATAATGGTATCTACCTGATAGGGCTACTTTGAGAATTAAGTGAGATAATTCATATAAATTATTAAAATTAGGGACTGACATACTGTGGGGGCTCAATAAGTGTTAGCATTGGTTTTTCTTCAGGAAACTGAGGTTTAGAAAGGTTACATAATTTGATCCAAACTACACAGCTTGGTCAATGATAAAGTTGGGATTCTAGCACATCAGTTTCAGCACAGAAACTGATCGTTTTACCTGTTACTTAGGATAGCAACCATCAAAAGAGGTACAGGTCTAGGTTGTGGCTTCCATTATCATGGTTATGGTGATGAACTTAGTTTTGGAAATGGAGATATTAATGGGGGGTGATGGGGAGGAGATGTCCATGAAACAGTAGGAGACAGCCTCTTCTAGTCCTCAGGAGAGATGTTGGCCAAACAAGACCGTGTTCTCATAATCATTTCTCAGAGTGCATGAGGAATTTTACTCATCATTAGTGTACTACTTAATAGCTAGGTATTTAACATATAGTGTTTAGTAAAATAATGTTACCCAGATAGTTGTGAATTCTTTAAGTGGTTTTAATAAAAATTTTATATTTTACCTTCAGTCTCTCTTGTAAAAATATTTTCATGGTGCTATAGAATCATTAACTATAAAATAAAAATTCCATATATAAGAAATATAAAAGCCATCTCCTAATCAGTATAAAAGTTTAAAAGTTTTCTATATTAAAAAGTACTCTGTTAAGCTTCATTACCTTCGTCAAAATAATTTTCTTTCTCAAATTTTATCTTTCTCAACCATGAGCGATTTTTCAACTTTTTAAATATGTTGAATAATTTTTTTAGAAAACAGATTCATATTCATATTTGTATCACAAGCTGAATGGGGCAAAATCTTCTGTTCTCCCCAAGAATTGACCATTTTGCTTTTAAGCATTAGTACTCACCTTTGCCCCCACCCTCAAGTACTTCATCACATTGTTGGTATAAACTTGTTTGTATGTATGTCAAAAACCTAAGATGGAAAAGCAAACATCTTTTAGATCATATGGCCATACATTTATTATACACAATAAGATGGTTATAGCAAGGGTGACATTGATTGATTCATTGGCCAAAGCTGACATGCCACCTTATTTTGTACGGATCATGAACTAAAAATAGTTTTTACATTTTCAAATTGTTGAGAAAAATCAATTTAAGAGTAATATTTTATGACATGAACATTTATGAAATGTAAAATTCATTGTGCATAAATGAATAAAGTTTTATTGGAACATAAGTACCCTATATATAGCTGCTTTCATGCAACAATGGCAGAGTTGAGTACTTGCATAGATATTGCACATGGTACTTCCACAAAGAAGTTCATACTGTAAAGTTTGCAGTGCTAATCAGCAACCTACAAATTGCATGTATGTGGTAATAACTCCACAGTGTTCTAAGTGCCATGATTATAACTAAGCAACAATTCATTTCATCTTAATCACCAACACAATTGCCATTATGTAAAAACAAAACAGAGCAAAAAGAAGTGAATAGGGAAATCCAGGTGTTATGCTTTTAAGCCACAGTTGGATGGATTCTGTTGTTCTTGAATTAGATGGGGAAGCATTGTCTTTATTATGCAATGAGTTAGTACTCATCACAATATTCCAACCACAGAAAGACAATGGCCAGGAAAATTAGAAAATTTAAAACAACATCTCATCAAAGCACAATTTTTCATCATTAAAATAAAAAATTAAAATGAGACAACAACCAAAGTGACTGATTTATTAATCATTCAAGGAAAGATATTTATTGATGGTGAGTTAAGTAAATCATGTTTCACTGTAGCAGGAGATGAAAAGTGTTCAAAGAAAATAAGCTAATTTAAAAGTACTAGCCCTTTTGCTAAGTGATTGCTTGAAGCGTTGAGGACATTGGAAGCAATATCAATAATCAAATTAAAAACAAAGCAAGTTATTTCCAGTGGCTTATCGTGGTTCTTGAAAAGTTGACAGAGATTATTTATATTGCTCAATTGTTTATGTTGCAAGTCGTTGCTGACTGTGAAATGAGTTAAGAAGTAACTTCTATGAATAGTCCAGGTTGAAGAACTACGGGCAAAAATATTTCCAAAGGTACTGAGGAACTCTTAATTCAATACAGCCTGAAGGGGAATCTGCTAAGATGTGTTAGTTACACTGTTGATGGTAAAAATATGTGTGGAGCAGAAAAAGATTTTTTGGACAAATTTACAAAGCTTGTGAAAATGTAAAGGGTTAAAAGTTTATGTTAAATTATTATAATATTCACTAAAAGTTAAATTGTGAAAAATATTTGAGTCTATTATATGTTAGTGGACCAACTGTGTCAAAGGTGACTTTCATTAGCTCTTCTGGACTTAACTATTACCTTTTTTAAATGAATTTTGTCAAAAATAGAAGCTGAGTATCCTGACTTGCCTTACCAATCACATAGCAATTGAATATAATGGTAATAAATCATTTGTGACTTTTTGAGCACAGGGTTGAGATTAATTTCTTTTTAACATGAACAACCTTAAACACTGTTATACACTGATGACTTTGGAAAATATATTTTGCTCCAGACTTCATAATGTTTATTAATGGATTTAACCAAAATTGTAAAACACAATAATCATTACATTTAGAAACCAATGATGAAATCATTTTGATGACAATGTTTACATTATGAGTAATCTCAAACTGCTTTAAAAACTTCTTATACTGTCAAAAATTAAAACAAAAAGTAAGCTCTGTCCTGACCAAAATTTCACTGTACACATTTTCCAGGCTCAAAATACAATTCCAGCAGTTTTTAGATCTAGATACAAGTGCAAAAGAAATTTTAAATTTCAAAATTCATTTAACTGTGCAGTTAAGGAGCTTTCACCTAACCTACAACTGGAAATGATTACTCTATTATATAATGGCATGCTAAAAAGCAAACATCAAAAGATTTAACAGAATTCTATAAATGTCTTCTGAGCAATGAAAATGCTTAATAAAAATCTTATGCTCATGAACTGATATTGGCATTTGGCTGTAAGTAGCTTCCTTTGAGAGTTTAGTCAATTGTGAGTTAGCTAACTATCAGCTTTAGAGGACACACAGTCCATAGAAACAGCCTTGTTTTTGACCTCAGCTGTAAATTTGGGGAGGGAGCAAAATCACCCTCATGGTCAATATTTCACTAGAAGGACTCACAGAACACATTGAAAGTTGTTATACTCAGCTACTATTTACAAGGAGAGAATATAAATATAATTTTTCATGGGAGGAAGTGTGTAGAGTTCAGGGAAGAACTAAATGTTTCTTTAGTCTGTTCTACATGGATTCAGTGTGTTTTACTTTCTTAGTATCAATATGTAACAATATCTATGGATTCTTGCCAAGCAGAAAAGCTCACCAAAACATTGGTGTCCAGAGTTATTGGGGCTTTATCATGTAAGCATGGTGGATTGATTGCTCTCAAGGTTGATCTAAACTATATTATGTGGCTCAAAGCCCCCACCTACATCTCATTGTTGATCCTCTCAACATGGTCAGTCCCCAACTTAAATCATATTTTTGACTATTCAGTGTTACCCAGGAACACCGTGACAGTTCAAGAGCCTAGAGATAACCTCCAGTAGTGAGGACAAAGACTAGAACAGGACAGACATTTTTTGTAGTTGAGTTAATTCTTCACTACCCTATGAAAATATATTTTCGCAACTGAAACATGAAATTCCATTACACATCAGAATTTACAGGTGAACTCTTGCAATCAAATTTGATGACAGGGAAAACTAATGAAGTGAAATGTGATCTCCCCATAAAATTACCTATTTAACAAAATAATATACTTTAATTTAATTTTATTTTAAACATATGTTATCAATACAGAATTGTGGAAAATTGTTTTTTCTCTTTTTATATAAGAACCTACATATCCTTGATTTTGTCTCCTGTGCTGCAAATACTGAAGTATTTATTACCTGACTCTACAGAAAAATTTTGTCAACCTCTGATGTATATACAGTGTGTAATACTACTGTGATGGTTCATTTTATGAGCCAACTTGAAGAGACTATAAGCCTCAATTATCCAAACAGCAAATCTGTGGAAGTATTTTTTAGAGGTAATTAATATCACCAATTAATTGATTTTAAGTAAAAGAGATTATACTCAATAATCTGAATGGACCTGATCCAATTAGTTGAAAGTCTTCAACTGAGCTTTCCTTGAAAAAGAAGAAATTTCTCCTGTGTACAGCAGTTTTAGCACCTACCTGGGAGTTTCCAGTCTGCATTATCTGGTGATTAACATCAAAGCCCAGAGAGTGGAGGTTACTGTGCAAATTATTGCTGGTTCAAAACTGCCTAGCCAGTCCCACAGTCACATAAGCCAATTCCTTGCAATAGATCTAGCTAGATAATTACACATTCTGGTTCTGTTTCTCTGGTGGAAGCCTGGGTGTTTCACCTTCCCACTAGAAAAGATACTATCCAATTTGGGCTGCTAGAAAACTGAAAAAGAAATACTTTAGATAAAGTGACATTAATATTTTGTCATAGCTGCCTGTCAGCTGTGATATTGCCTAATCTATCTTTTTGACTCTCTAGTGTAAGGCAGGAAGGGGTAGTGAGAATTATGAATAACGGAAGAAAATTCAGGAAGACTTTAATTCAATCTTTTCACTGTGGATCAAGGGGACATTTTTGCCTCTTGATAGAATCTGTTCCCAGCATAAAAGAGATTTTGAAGAGAAATGTCTCCATTAGCCTAACTCTAGGACTCTTTTCCTGGGTCCACAGTCACTGACTGCTAGAGTACCCTCAACTCCATGGCATTGTTGATATATTGTACTTGTGTATTTTCAGAGGCATGTTTCCTGAGCTTTTGGCACACATTCTAACGGGACTGTGGAACCAAAAAAAAATACAACCACAAATCACCTGCCTTTAGGTGGGTATTTAAGATTTATGTGTCACCTACTATGTACATTACCTCTGTAATCCTCACAGTAATTCTTAGGGTTCACCTGCTGCATGTATTGTCTTCTTTAATCCTCACAATAAACATAAGAAACACAATAAACAAGACAACATGAGGCAGTTGTCTTAGTTGCATAGCTGATAACCAACAGAACCTGGATTTAAATCCACATCTGACCTACAGTAAAGCTCGTGTTAGGGGTAAAGGAGTGGACGTTCAGGAATTGAGAACTTTCTGCAATTGTGGTGGTGGCCCAGTTGGCCCCAGGTATCTGCCCACTCACCTGGGAAAGAGAGAAGTTGGGGATGACATAAACGTTGCATGTGTCCCTGTCCTACTGGGAGGGAGGGGAAGGAGGAGGAGCTAGGAGACCTAGGGAGGGCGGGCCCTAAGAAGGAGTTTAAAAGAGGAAGGAAGTGGGGCCTTGCCTAGCCACCCCCTGGCTGCTTCCCCACAGGAGGACACAGCACTGCAGGCCCCTTGCCTAGCCATGGCCCCCTGGCGCAAAACTGACAAGGAGCGGCACGGCGTGGGTAGGTGTGGGCAGGGGATCGGTAGGAGAGAGAAGGGCCAGGTGGCCTGAGAACCATATGCAGGAAGATGCTGCGGAAGCAGGCAGCCCCGGCATAGAGAGAGTGCTGCTGACTCAAGGTCTAAGGGCGGCAGAGTGGCTCCCTTAACTTGCGGTGGAGCCAAAAGTTTGGGGAAGGCTAGACGGGGGAAAGGAAGGTGGACAGTGTGCCCAGCCCTCTTCTGATAGCCCTCTCCCACCCTCCACTAGACACCCTCTCTGAATGCTTTGCTTTTCTGAGATGGGGTCCAGCAAGAGCTCTGGGCAAGCAGATTATATGTGCCAGGTCCAGCATTCCAAGGAGTGAACTCCATCTTGACCTCATAAAGGGACGCCCTTCTTTCCTCTTGCCTGGCCCAACTTGCCTCCCTACAACCCTGTCTAAAGGGACAACCATCTGCCTGCTTCCCCTGCCTGTTCCTCCTGGGTCAGATGACCTCTGATTTGGCAGAGTCCAGAGGGCTGTGCAGGCTTGGGGCATAAGCCTGGAGGGTGGGATCCTTCACTCAGCCTTGGAAAGCCTCTGGAGGGGGAAATCTCCTGCCAGTTTGTCTGGGGAGGTCTGTGAAGCCCGCCACAAAGCTTCAGCCATCTAATCTTTCAGAAGCCTCTGCTTCAGGTTCAAGGCGGAAGTGGTGTTTGGGGGAAGGGAGGCTTCAGGTACTGGGGACTCTTTCTACTAAGTGGCATCTGTGGTGCAATCCCCAAAGACTCTGTGGTTTTCAAACTTAAGTGTAAATTTAAAAATCGCTCTGGAGCTTGCTACAACTGGCAAATACCAGACACCACCCCAGTGACGAGGATTGAGCAGGTCAGGCATTGCAGGATGCAGTCACCACGAGTACTTAAGTAAGTACAGGAAGCCCTGGAGAGCTCAGCACTTACTGGGCTTTAGGCAGCATGGAATGTTCCAGTGCACTTCACGGTGGCTCAGTTACTGCATCTCTAAAATGGGAACTTTGAACTAGACTCAGTGAGGACCATTTTTCACTTTAAAACAAACTTCTCTAACTCTGGTTCTTCCACATGGCAGTAAGATGAAAACTGTTAAATGGGGGCAAGTGTAGGTGTTGAGGCCAATGTGGTCTAGTTGATGAAAGTTGCACACTGCAAGGGCACAGGCAGCATGTGTATTCCTGAAAGCAGAGCAGTAGCACTTTTTGCCTTGAGAGGAGAGTGCTTTGAAGGGAATGCTTATGCCTAAAGTAGGTTGGGCCCACATTTTGGAAGCCAGAGTATGAAGTTGAGACTTTTTCTTCTTAGGAAGTGGGGAGCTACGGACAGTTTCTGAGCAGGGGAGGGGCTTGAACAGTTTTGTGCTGATGCCAATATGGAGGTAAACTGTATGGACAGAAGAGCAAAGCTGCCAAGCTGCCCAGGCAGCAGGCTGAGATTAATATTGGTAGCTCAGGTTATCTAGCCAGTTTATAGAGGGATTAAGTGGAAGAGGCCAACCCTCCACCCTGTGGGCTGCAGTGCCTTTCTTCTGTGTAGACCCTGTGCTGTAGTGTGAAGGCCATTGACTCTGGTACCAGGCTGTCTGCTTTTGGATTCCATCTTCAAAATCCCCAACCCTGTGACTTAGACAAGTTACTTATTCTTTTTGGACACTGGTCTCTGTCTGTTTGATGGGGCTAATAAGAATACCTGCTTCCAGGGGTTGTGGAGGATGAAATGAGTTAATCCATATAATGTACCTAGAAAGAGACTGTACAAAGTAACACTAAGTGTTATCAACTAGTATTTTTAGGTTTTGTCTCCTGCATGGGGACCCAGTTGAGGATGTGACACCACAGGATGGGAAAGGGCTATAGGAGAGAGTAGGGTTCTTCCCTCCCCAACAGAGGAAACCCCACCTTTATGCTAAGGGACTGAGGACTCTGTTAGAAGCCCAGAGGCTTCTTGATCTGATGACATGACTGACATTTCCATGCCTACTTATGAAAATCCTAATTTTTGGAGTGAGGGCAGAAGGCCTACAACCCTTTAGAGAGCCAGAAAACTCTTGGTAGGTGCCTGATCATCAGAAGAATTTCTTTTCTCTGATGATAAATGTCAGAACAAAGAATGGTAATCTCCATTGCTCATCTTCAGACTCTGGGTAGATGGAAGGGAAAGGCAAGGCTTACATTAAGATGATGGGGACTGGAGTCATCCAATAGAACAGAGGACTGAGAGTAAGGGATTTGGGCTTGAGCTCTGATACCATCACTATTTATAGATAGAACTATTCTTTAGTCTTGTCATCATAAGTCTAGGTATTAGGACTTTTCTATTTCAAGTACTCCTTTATGAGGGCTTTTGAGAGAGGAGTGTGGAGGGTATGGAAGACAGAGTCAAAGCCACATAAAGGATTCGGGAGTTTCTTGTAATATATCCAGAATTGGAGCTTTGTTTTTCTAAATAGTTTCATTTCAGTGGGGGTGGTATTTAGCCATCCTTCTTCCTCTGGCCTAATTGATGAGGGCTCCTGGTATCTGTCTTGGGAGTTGGCTTAACAGGAGATCTCTTCATCACCAGAACCATTCAGCTTCTTGCTCATGCTGTCTAGTGGGCAGCCAGGGTGATCCTCATGTATATCCCTGTCCAGATTATTTTTCATTGCTTGATATTGATAGAGCCTTAACATTTGATCATTGGAGTTCCAAATAGTAGTCTCAGGTAGAAGTAGGGTAGGAGTCGCCATAGGCAAAACCGTGTGATTAGAATGTAAGACACTCCTTGGAACTCAACGAGTTATGTGTAAGGTTAGAAGCCTGGGCTATAGAATCAGAATGAGTTCGTATGTGGAACTGTTTCCTATTCTGTAAAAGGAGGTAATAATGATGATATTATGGGTCTCAGGAATGGGGTAATGTGTAACGATCATTTAGTACTCTGGCTGGCTCACTGAAAGTAATTGACTGAAGTGAAGGAGGTTACCTAGTAGTTTTAGAGTCAAAAGAGATATACACCCTAACACCAGGGGCAGGATAGTCCTGTCTTACAAGTCCTGTTCTGTGTTTTACAAGCTCCAATCTCATGCAAGATCTTTGTCTGGCTTCAGAACATGTGTGTAAGGTATTGTATTATTACATATAAAGAAACAAGGGATTAGAGTTCACAAAACTTGAAAGTATTTGGACTGGGCCTTAAATCCAGTTGACTTCAGACTTCAGGCCCTTTGTGTTTACTAGGAGGGAATCTGGAAGCAAAAACATTATAGATTGAGGCAGGGGGTTGGAATATGTGTAGTATATGGGTCAAACAATCCAGTTTGCGTTTAGCGTATATGGTAAAAGAGAAACAGTGAAGAGGTAGAATACAAACAGCTGGTGACAAGCTTTGAATGCCAAGTTTATAAGTTTGGATGTCATTCTGTGAGCAGTGGAGTTATGAGCAAGCATGTCACCTGTAAGAAGTTTATATAATTGATTCCCAGCTTTTCTAAACACATCAGCTCTCTTTTCTCACCTTGCCAATTCCTGCTCCATCACTCTTTCATAACTTTAATATTCTGATAATCTCATCATGGTGGCCCTAGCATGCCATATGTCCCAACTTTGCATCACTCTGTACTTCAAGCAAACTCTGAATCTCATCTCTGTATTAATTTATTGTAAGTTCTGAGGGGAAAGATCTGAAGGGACTAACTCACCTTTTCAAGAAAATCCACCCAAGTTAGAAGTCATTTCTAGCCTAAGAGTAGGCCTCAATCTGATCAGAGTGATGCTTCTGTAGGATTCAATATAAGGTGGAGTCATTGGCTTGCTACTTATCTAGTGGAAGCTGTGGGAGCGGGAGCCAAGCTTTAAGTAGGAGGCATGAGTGGAACATGCATCTGAAATACTCAGGGCAGAACTTCACAGCAGAGGGTCCACTTGCACTGTTCCTGTTGCCAAAAGCAACAACTAAGAGGAAGGATAGAGAGCATCATTCACTCATTAACTTGCTTACTCATTCATCCTTCATTTATTTCTTAAATATTTGCTGGAGATTTCCTAGGTACTAGGCACTATACTAGACACTAAAATTTCTAGGACTGGGTCAGCATGCTTCCTAGCCTTTTAGAGCATATATTCTGGGAGGTGGGGGGGAGGTGGAGGATGTGCAAATCAATAAGCACATAATTATAAATTGTGATATGTCCTATTGTAATAAAGGAGTTTATTTCATGAATGAGAATATGGGAAGGAAAAGTCTTAAATTGCATGGACTGAGAAGGCATTTGCGGAGCAATGGGGAAAATAGTTTCAGAAAAAATGCTTGGAAAGATCTTAGAACATGTATCTTTGCTACAGAGGCCAGTTATGTCATTGGGCTGGTGCCCAGAAATGAGTTTGTGCAACAGAATCACATGGGTTAGAATTCTAATTCCTTTGTACTACCAAATTTTAGGTGCTTGGGCCTCCTATTTTCTGGTGCTTTAGCAACTTGGGATTGTTTAGAAGTGCCTGCTGTTTAAGCCCACATAAGAAACTTGTCTTAATCTCTAGGCTTATGGGAGCCTCATTAGTCAATGGCCATCTTACTCCCAGCCATAATGTTTATGTTCGAATGAGCCTTGACAGATTGTGTTCTCTAAGTGCTACTTCCTCCTGAGATCAGCTTCTTTATAATACTGCTATATTCTGAGACAGGCAACGTAGTCACCATAATATTCTAATTCTGGACCTTTGGCCCACTTTTTGCTTTTGCTTTTTTTTTTTTTAAGCTTATAGGTCTCTAATTTAATAGTAAATTACATATGAATGCCACTCTGTGCTCTATACCATGTGTTCTGCAAATGAGAAATGATAATGCTTATCACCACCCCACTCCATAAGAATTTGTGTAGAGATGCCACAAATGTTCTCTCTAATAGGCCCTTTTTACATTCTTTCTACTTCCTTTAATTAGTGTGAGTTGAAAAACAGACAGGCTGCGTTTATGAGCTTCTAAAGTCTTACTTGATTTTTATTTCTCCTTGGAAAAGGTCACTTCTTGCTGCTCTGAACCCATTAGGACACTGTCAGCTTCTGCGTTGGTTTAAAGCCTCAGTCACAGATGCTGGGGCTGGAGGAGAATCTGACTGATAGTGTTACTTTCCCAGACACCTTTCTAGTCATTGTTCAGGGCACTTGGAGTCCCCCTCACAATACTTGATCCATAGGTCAAAGCATAAATTAGGATGGTGAATGGAGACAGAGGTGGATGCCCCAGGATCCAAATCAGGGTCTGAAAAGACAAGGTGCTGAGCAGCCATTTGTTGGATTGAATTAAGTTCTCAGTGAGGGAGAGGTATCAGGAAAAAGTGTTCCAGGTAAAATGAACAGCAGATGCAAAGGTCCTGAGGAGGAAGTCTCTGATGTGTGGGTGACCAGTGTGGCTGGAGGAGAGTGAACAAGGGGCAGAAGAGTAGGAAATGAATTTTCTGAAGGGAAGTCATAATGAGTAGTATGAGGGAGGTGTCATGAGGACTCTACCTGTTACTCTAATTGGAATGGGTTGGGACATCATAAGCCTTTGGACAGAATTGTGGAACAGTTTGTTTTGTTTTTAGAAGATTATTTGAGAATCTTTATAGTTGGAGGAGAATTAAATGTAAAACAGGGAGGTCAGTGAGCCAGCAATTATCATAACCCAGATGAGAAATGGTGGTGCCCACCCCAGGGAGGTGTCAGTGAAGGGAGTGAAATTAGATTCTGGGTCTATGTGTTGTAGTTGGAGCAATTGGAATTTCACTCACTGATTGGATATGGGTATGAAAGAGGGTGACTCTAAGATTCCTTTTGTCTGAGAAGCTGGAAGAATGTAATTCATATTATGCATTAAATCCTTGATCTAAGTTTTCATCCATATTTCCATAAATAGTAACAATGCCTAACCTTTTTGGCACTGTGGTATCATGTTTTACTTCACAACCACCCTGAAAGGTGAGCACCTTTATCTTTATTTCACATATGAGGAAACATATTCAGAAAAGAGACTTTCATGGTCTCACTAAAATGCAGCCCCTTTTGGTAGTTTTCTTACACCTCATCCTTGGATGAAACTCCCCCTTCCCCCAGTTTTCACCTTGTCCTCATTTTTCATCTTGTCTTTTAGTTGTTAACTATCTGTCCTCTTCCCCACTGGAAGACATATTGTGTGAGGGCAGAGCTCTACTGAAGGTCAATTTTGAGTCCATCAGCCCCAAGGCACTGGTAGGAATGTGGTAGATCTGAGAATCTAATTGTTATTGTAATATGGAACCCGTTGGGAAGTCAATGAAATAGAGTTCCAGACACTGAGTATTGGAAGTGGATCTACGTTGATAAAATCCTTGGTTTTATCATAAAGCCTCTCAATCCAACTCTAGTATGTGTGTGTGTGTGTGTGTGTGTGTGTGTGTGTGTGTGTGTGTATAGCTGAGGGTAAGAGTGTGTGAAGGTATGTGTCTGTGCATACACATGCACCTGTAGGCATACTGGAAAGGAGGGAGTGAATCCCAGCATGATCTGTTCAGGCAGGACTTACTAGCTCAACACTATTAACATTTGGAATCAGATAATTCTTTGTTATGGGGCTGTCCACATATTGTAGGTCATTTAGCAGCATCCCTGACCTCACCAGGTAGATGCTAAGAGCTCCTTCACTTCCCACCCCCATCCCCAAGATTGTGACAACCAAAAATGTCTCCATATATTGACAGATGTTCCATCAGGGACAAGACTGTACCGGATTGAGAATCACTGTTTTAGAAAACCCAAGAATTCCAACTTTCCTCTTGCTGGATGGGCATGTCACTTTTGCTCACTAAAATGAGCACAGTCGTAGGCAACCTATAAAGTTATTATGAAGATCCTGTAGGGGCCCTAAAGAAATTGATAGAGACTAGGCACTAAATACCTGTCTATTTGTGAGACAATTGTCATGCAATGGTTGAGGTGTGTGCTCTAGACCCAGCACACCTGACTTGGCTTCTTATTGTGTCTCCCTGGGTTATTGACTTAGTCTTATACTGCCCCAGTTTCCTTTCTATAAATAGAGATGATTGTACTCACAATAAAAATTGTGAGGAGCAAATTGGTGAGTAGGTGGGTAAAACCCTTGGAATAGTGTCTGCTACATAGAAAGTGCTCAGTAGAGGTTGTAATTCCTCTGTCCTTCCTGGTCAGGGGTGGGGATCCTCCTCACCACCATCCCCCTTCTTTTGCCCCTCTCCCTCTCCTCCCTCTCATCCTCCTCCTCCTCTGCACCCTGATATTTTCCTGGCTCATTCATTGCTGACTTGCAATGAGCTCTGGCCTTGGTGCCAGAAGCTTCTGCTGGGTCATGGCAGTTGCTCTCCCTGATGCCACCTCAGGATATTGCCTCTGTGGTAAGACTGTCAACACCTTGCCCAGAGATTGCAGGAATACTGCTTGTGAATTACAATGAGAGTCATTTCACCTGAATTCAAAGTGGCTCTGCCAGCTACTTCTATTTGTCCTTGGGGTGGAGACTCTCTGAACCCAGCTCAGGGACTGGAGAAGTGAGCTTCAGGCAATTGCATTCTTTTTCTCCATTATTGTTTTTAGCTTTATGGCTACTTGTCTAAACTCTGTTAACACTTGGTGTTCACTGAAATTTTGTTTTCAAACAAATTCAGCAAATGACAGGATCCAGATAAGGTACAAATCTTTCCTGAAGGGTCACGGAGCACTTGATGACTGCAATCCAGTCAGCCAAACTGGATAAGCATTTCTTGAAGTAATCTCAAGAAATACAAGAAAGAGCTTAGCCAGGAAAGGGACACACCTGCCTTTTATGTCCACATCACTTCAGTTCAACAAATATTTACTGAAGTTCAGAAATTCAGTGGTCAGTGAAGGCAGTCTCTCTCCCTCTTTCTCTCTCTCTCTCTCTCTCTCTCTCTCTCTCTCTCTCTCTCTCTCTCTCTTTCTCTCTCTCTCTCTCAATTGTGACAGCAATGAGATGGTCAAGGAAATAAGAAGTTTGGTTTCCAATCTGGGTTTGAATCCACTTTCTAGTTCCATTACCATGGACAAGTTCCTTAATCTTTCTTAGAGGGTAAAACCTTAGAAGGTTACTGTGAAGCTAGGGTGAGCTAACATGATTAAAACACTGGGATTTTTTTGTTTTTCTATGGTTATAACAATACTACTTAGCACACAATAGATAATCAAATGACTATTTGATGAAAAATCATTTGTAATAGGTGTATAGTATATGCTCAATAAAGGTTTAACATTGCAGGCCTCCCTGGTGGCGCAATGGATTAGGTCTCAACCTATGAAGCTATCCGCAGCCACTGCAACATGAGTTTGATCCCCGGCCAGGGATCTTCCCACATGACGCAGCAGACCTCTCCTGCCTTGCCCACTGCTCCCCTCAGCAGTGTACTTCAGTTGATCTGCCTGTTCTGCTCCCCACTCTGTCTCTGGTGCATCCTCTCACCCCCTCCCCCACACCTCTGGCCTACACCCCAGTTCTTGTATGCATAAATCAATCAATCTTTTTTTAAAAAATAAAGGTTTAACATTGGAGGGTTGGGATTTGAATCCAGGATTCTCTCTCTCTCTCTCTCTTTCTCCTTATTTATCTATCAATTATCTATTTATCTAACTTAGGTAGACAAGTTGTCTGCTCTTCCTGTGCCACACTTTCTTTATCTGTAAATTTAAGAGAAACATTAATTTCCTAATATTGCACAAAGCACAGAAATCTCACCCTAGTTGTTTCTGTAAGCTGTGTGCTATAACAATGGTGTTTACTTCTCCCTTATTTCTATTTGGCCTCTGAATGAGCAGGGTACTTCAATATATTTAAGTAGAATTGGTGAGTAATCAGTGGATTCAATTTCCAAGCTTGCTGGATGTCCTACCTATCTTATGTGCTTGCCAACCCAATATGAGAGTCCTCATTGGGTTCCATGACCTCAGATGGCCATGGTACTTAAAACACCCCATTGATCCTTGGCCATGAGTTATTTTGGTTGGATTGGCTTGTCAGTAACTAGTTACTGTTTTAGTTCCTGAGTATAGTGTTTTGATACAGGGAGAAGTCAAATCCTCCGTGAAATGTGTCAATATCCTCCAAAGCATGGAGGCCTCATGTGAAAGGGGAAACATCTGTGGGAATCCTTCCCCTCGTTATCTTTCTTTTGTGGGTGAACTTGGCTATGCTGGGGCTGGTTGTGATTTTAGCGACTTTTAGTTATTCTCCAGCCTATATCTTTCTCATGTTTTTTGCCCTTTCCATTCCTCACTCAGAAGTTGAGTGTGGTTAGGCTCCCAGGGAGTAGGGAAGAAGATGTGCTGTGTTTACACTGTTCTGAAATAATTCAAGTGAGGGTCACAGATAAGCAATCAAACTTTAGCAGAGTGGCATTCTTATTCAAAGTTTCCTGTTAGTCATTTAGAAAACTTAACAGAACTGGGTATTGCTATGCAAAGCCACTTCCTTTGTTAGTGATGTCTGCTTTTCCCCAAATGGAGTCTTAAGAACTGAGGTCTTTATGCAAAGGCAAAAATACATTTATAAATTAAATGGCAACACCAGCTACTTTCATTTTCATAAACTGTGAGTACTTGGAATAAATACAAGCCTTTATGTTGAATACTAGATTTCAAGATCTGTCCATGACACCTTTCTTTTTTTTTTTTTTCAGTTTTTTTTGTTTGTTTATTATTTATATCTTTTACATTTTGTATTTCCCTTGGGTAACCCACCACCAATTCACCCGTGATCCATCTCTATGGTTCCTTGTGTTCTTTTCTACTCCATTTTGTGCCCTTACCCTCCCTCCTCTCCCCACCCCCACTCCCCAGTGTCTCTCTCCTATTTGGTGTCCTTATAGTCCTGCTATAAGTGAAACCATTCGACATTTTCTTTCTTTCTGGCTTTTTTCACTGAGTATGATCCCCTCTAATTCCATCCATGTCGCTGCAAATTGCATGTGTTTATCTTCTTTGAATGCTGAATAGTATTCCATTGTGTATATGTACCACATCTTCTTGATCCAATCATCTATTTTTGGACATACCACCCTGAACGCGCCCGATCTTGTCTGATCTCGGAAGCTAAGCAGGGTCGGGCCTGGTTAGTACTTGGATGGGCGACTACTTTGACACCTTTCTAAACCAATGTATTGGAGGCTTCTCTCCTGAGTTGGGTAGAGGGTGAGGAAAAGATTCCTAGGAAAGTTGGGGAGAAGACGAGGAACAAAACACAGACTTGCACTGCCTTCCAAAGCCGCCTTCCAAATATCTGATAACAAACTTAATTTGCTAGTCTTTAGAAGCAAATGCATTTAGACAGTTTTTTTTTTTTTTCCCGTTAAAAACCGTAGTCGCCTCCGTGGCCCTGCCTTGATTGTTCATCCAGATCCGTGGGACTGGGGGAAGCAGATAGTGGAGAGTCTGAGAGTTTGGGCACCAGCAAGTTGGAGCTTGTCCAAACACAGGCAACCTGTATTGGGTTCGGGTTTGAAATCAGGCCAAGTGTGGAGGGAATGAAGAAATGGGCCATGTTTATGCAGGAGAAGAAAATTAAGAGTCCCCTGAGGGCCCTCTCAAGGTCCACTTTCCTTCAAAGAATTAATTTAATTCAGTGTTGACCCACAGTACAGTTAGCTGCAACTGCAGGGGATCAGATTTAAAGGTGACATCAAGAAGAGTTCTTCTGAATGAATTGCTTTAGGAGGTGTTGTAATGCTAATAGAAAGAAAAGTGACTAACATTGTGCATTTACTGTGACTAGACAGGGAGCCAAGCCCTTTCTTTTCACTAATCTCAACGTAGCGTCTTAGGTACCCCCCAAGGTAGGGGCCAGCAACTTCATTCTACAGTTTGGGAAGCAGGTTCCAGGAGGTGGATTTGCTGTCCATTCAGGCTACCACTGGAACCCTACAGTTCCTTTGTGTGCATTAAAGAAAGACACTTCTTCCCTAGCATACACAGTGCCTGGACAGGGTAGTACTCTTGACAAGCAGATCCAGGTTGAATGCCAGTGTCTACTAATGTCTTGCCTAGGTGCCTTTTGCAGGGCAAAGCCTGCAAAATCACAAGCTGTGGCCCTGGACCTGAGGCCAGAACAAGTAAAAGGCAGAATCGAGCCCAAAAGCCATACCTGTCTGACTCCTGAGTCACCAGCTCTTAATGTCCAAGCTTTGTCATCTCTCGGGAGCCAGATTTTCCATCCTTAAGAAGCCCACAAGATAATCTGGTCCTTTGGTGAAAGGCTGACTTGTGTAGGTTGCCTGTTCTAAATAGTCTGTAAGTCTCCTTTCCCCTTAGAAAAAAACCTTAGAGACTGTGACAAGAAAGAAACAATAACGCCTGCTATACAGGTGCTGTGGTAGTCCTAAGTGCAGAGAATGAACAAGAGTTCTGGCTGGGTTTGAGTTCTGGCTCTGTGATTTAACATGTTGCATGAGGGGGGATCTTAGAAGAGTCACTCAAACCCTCTGAACCTCAGTTTCCTCATTTGTAAAATGAGAATAGTACCTACCGCATGCATTAGTTGTAAGGACAACATGAAAGGATAGTTGAGAATGTGAAGCAACATTATAAAATGTTTATGTTTGAGGAGCGTTTTGAACTCATTTATTCTCCAAGACCTCTTCACTAATGTGATCACTGCGTCCAAAAGTTTTGGTAGGTTGTGTTTGTATTTTCATTTGTCTCAATATACTTTTTAATTTCCTGTATGGCTTATTCTTTGATCCATTGATTATTTAAGAATCTGTTGTTTGATTTACACATATTTGTGAACTTTCCACTTTTCCTTCTGTCATCCATTTCTAGTTTCATTTTTTTTATGGTCAATAAAAATTCTTTGTATTATTTCAGTCTTTTTAATTTATTGAGACTTATTTTATGGTCTAATAGATGGTCTATTCCATAGACTGTTCCATGTGTACTTGAGAGGAATGTATATTCAGCTTTTGTGAGATGGAGTGTTCTGCATACGTGTTAGTGCTGCTTATTTATAGTGTTGTTCAAGTCCTTTATTTTCTTATTAATTTTAGCTGATTCTGTCTATTATTGATAGCAGGATATTGTAGTCTTCAATATTACTGTATAATTGTCTATTTCCCCCTTTAATTGTGTCAATGTTTGTTTCACATATTTTGGTGTTATTAGTTATTTATATGTTTAAAATTGCTATATTTTCTTGGTCTATTGACTCTTTTGCCAATATATAATGTCCTTCTTTGTCTTTTATAACAATTTTTGTCTTAAAGTCTGTTTTCTCTGATATTAGTTACATCTGTCACAAACCTCTTTTCATTACTATGTGTATGAAACATTTTTTCCCCATTCTTTCACTTTGTTCTTATTTGTTGTCCTTAGATCTAAAGTGAATCTCGTATAGACAGACTATAGTTGGAATGTTGTATGATTTAAAAAATTCTTTGTTATTCTCTGCCTTTTGATAGGAGGGTTTAATATATTTATATTTAAGGTATATAATGGTATGGAAAGACTTCTCCCCTTTTGCTATTGGTTTTCAATATATTTTACATCTTTTTATATTATTTCTTCAGTATTATGTTCTTTTGTATTTAACTTTTTTCTAGTTTACTCTTTTGATTCCCTTCTCATTTACTTTTCTCTATATATTTAAAGTCATTTACTCCATGGTTAACTTGGGGTTTGCAGTTAATAGTTAATACTTTTTTTATAACAATATCGTTTGAATTAAAACAAATTTACTGATTTAGGTTCAGTAGTACACAAAATATCTGCTTCCTTGCAAGTCTATCTTTCCTCTTGTGTTTACTGTAACACATTATATTTTTATACATTGCATGCCCATTATCATAGATCTATCAATGTTTTATGTCTTTGTTTTTCTGATTGTCTATTAGTGATGAACTGCCTGTTTTATCACTTTAATGGCTCACATTTTTGAAGCATAATTTTGTAAGATATATAATTCATGGTTGACAGTTTTTATCTTTCAGCACTTCTAATATATCATCCTTTTCTAGCTTCCATGTTTTCTAAAGATAAATCATTTGCTAATTTTATTGGAATTCTTTGTATATGATGAGTTGCCTCTCGCTACTTTTAAGACTTTCTTTCGTCTTTGGCTTTTGAAAGTTTGACTGTTTTAGCTTGATGTGGATCTCTGAATTTATCCTGCTTGGATTTTATTGAGCTTTTGGGATGTATAGATTCATGTCTTCCAATTCCTCTTATTGCAGAACTCCCATTATGGGAATGCTAGTGTCCTTGATAGTGTCCCATGGGCCACTTAGGCTTTGTTATTTTTTCTTAATACTTTTTCCATTCTTCTCCTCAGTTTGGCTAATCTCAACTAACCTATTTTCAAGGTCAACATATCTTCTGCCCACTCAAATTTGTTGTTGAAGCTCTCTAATGAATTTTTCATATTTGTCATTATACTTTCAGTACCAAAATTTCTATTTGGTTTCTTTTTACAATTTTTATCTCTTTAATGATAATGTCCATTTTCAGAGATTATGTTTTTCTCCTGGTTTCCTTTAGTTTTTTTTTACCCTCTACTTTATTTTAATTATTTGAGCATATTTAAGACAATTGACTAAAAGTCTTTGTCTCATAAGTCCAATGTCTATCCTTCAAGTACAGTTTCTATTAATTTTCTTTTTTATTTCCCTGTGATTGGGCCATCCTTTCTTGATTCCTTATATGCCTCATAGGTTTGTGTTCAAAGCTAGTCTAGGCTATTATAATAGGTTAACTCTGGGAAGTCAGCTTCTCCCTCCTTGCTAGGACTTGTTGTCACTACTTGAATATAGGTAGTAATGATTTATTTGTTTAGTGACTTTCCTAAACTAACTTTTGTGATGGCTGTAATATTTATTGCATGTGATCACCAAAGTCTTCTAAATGCATGGGATTGAAAGAAACAAGTTTTGTCTTTGCAACTGGACTCTGTGTATATTTAAGAGCATACCTTCAATGCTGAGCTAGGCCATTTACAATTCTGTCTTAGTTTGCACTGCCTACCTTCATGTAGTTTGAAAGTCAAATAGAGTTGTGAGCTCAGCATTTTCTCATATCTTTTCAGCATGTATCTAACCCTGTGATAGACCTTCATTTGCCTGGTATTCCCTGGTTAATATGGGTATTCTTTAGAGTTCTTATCTCCAAAGCATTTCACTCCTAAATCATTCCTTCCAGGCCTATTGGTGGGATTATTGTTTGCCCAAATTTACATTCATTGCCCTACATGGAAGCAAGTAGCTCTTTTGCTTTTAAATGTCTTTGACCAATGCCCATTGCCTCACCATTTCTCTGTTCTAAGAGAGCTCGAAGTCAGGGAAATAAAGGCAAGCTTATGGCTATAGTCCAGCAGTGATCCAAAAGACAGATCAAAGCAAACAATGAGATGAACTCCACTCTATTCCATCCTACCTTAGTGACTCACATCATCAGTGACATGGAATACATAGTCAAGACTATGCCCTAGATGGGGAATAGAGGAAGGGACAAGAAATAATTAAAATGTAACAAAATTCTACCAGATTTTAGTTGCCTTTTTCTTTTAAGATTTTTTTTTTTATACATATAAGCTGGGATACAGGTCAGAGGCGTGGGGCGGCGAGAGGGTTCACCAGAGACAGAGTGGGGAGCAGAACAGGCAGATCAGAAATACACTGCTAAGGGGAGCAGCGGGCGAGGCAGGAGAGGTCTGCTGCGTCATGTGGGATTCTCCCTGGCTGGGCGTCAAACTCGCCTCGCGGGCTGCCGACAGCTCCACAGTGCAGCACTCAACCGCTGCGCCACCAGGGAGGCCCTAGTTGCCTTTTTCTTGATTAAGCATTTTCTGGTTTTCCATAAGTCTTTGACTATTTTCCAAAGTTTGAATAAAGTTAATTTTGAAGCGTTTATTCAGATATTTCAGTTTCTTTGATGGGTCAGTTACTTGAAGTTCCCACAATTTTTGCTGATATGACTCTAGGAAGTAGTTCTTGAATGTATTTTGTTTTGTTGATAAATGAGGGAACTGGGACCTGAAGGAGAGGGAATTAACTGAGTCAATGGTAGGACTATAAAGAGGACCCGGAAACACTTTGCCTTATGCCTTGTTTGGTGAAAGTCATCAGCAGCAAATCTCTAGTTTGTTTGAGATTCACCTGGATTAGAATGATAAGTCAAAGACCTCTTCATATACCTTCCTACAGTCACTCTGCCTCCCTGTATTCATTCTCTTCCATCATCCGCACAGTAGTTATAGCAATATGAGAATTCAGTAACTTCTTTGAGTAACTTCACTCTTCCATTCACTAATGTGTATACACAGGAACAGGAGAGTATTCATACAATGGAATATTGTTCAGCCACAGATAGGAATCAAGTACTAGTAGTTGTTACAATATATACGACTCTTGAAAACATTGTGCTAGTGAGAGAAACCAATCATAAAAAGACCACGTAAGTTTCTAGTCCTGAAATGGCCAGAATGGACAAATCTATGAGATAGAAAGTAAATTAGTGGTTGTTTGGAGTGTTATGACTTTTAGGTGATGAAAATATTCTAAAGTCCACCATAGTAATGATTACACAGCTCTGTGACTAAATCATTTAATTATACACTTTACTTTTTTATTGAGGTAACATTGGTTTATAACATTATGTAAATTTCAGATATACAGCAATATGATTTGAAATCTATATACAATATGTGATGACCACCACTAAAGGCCTGATTTCCATCCATCACTATTTAATTGATTCCTTTATCTATTTCACACATCCTTTATCCCTCTTCCTCTCTGGTAATCATCTGTCTGTTCTCTGTCTCTAAGAGTTTAATTTGCTCTCTTTGTTCATTTGCTTTGTGTGTTTATATTGCACATATGAGTGAAATCATATGTATTTGTTTTTTTTTCTACCTGACTTATTTCACTTAGCTTGTTACCCTCAAGCATAATACTCTGGTAATACTCTCAACAGGCACATGAAAATATGTTCAACATCACTAATAATTAGGAAGATGCAAACCAAAACTACAATGAGCTATCACCTCATACCTGTTACAATGGCTATTATGAAAAAGGCAAAAAATGACAAATATTGGTGAGGTTATGGAGGAAATGGGACCATCTTATGCTTTGGGTGGGAATATAAATTGGGCACTTTATGAAAAAAAACTATGGAGAGTTATTAAAAAAAAAAAGAACTACCAAGTGATCCAGTTATCCTACTTCTGGGTATTTATCTGAAGAGTAAAAAAAATAGCAATTTCAAAGATATATGCACCCCTGTGTTCATAACAACATTATTAACAATGGTAGAGATACTGACACAACCTAAATGTCCATCAGTGGATGATTGGAGAAATAAGCTATATGAATATATCTATGTATATAGATATATACATGCAAAGACATGTATGTGTGTATATATACACACACACATTATGTGTGCATGCATTTGTGTGCACGTGTGTGATGGAATACTACTGAGCCATAAAAAGGATGAAACTTTGCCATTTGCAAAAAATGAGTTATACACTTTTAAGTTGGTGAATTACATAGCTCAATAAATTATTAGCAAATAAAAAGAATTCCTTCAATTTTCCATTCTCTTGGGATAAATCCCAAGTTCATCACGAGAAGATATCAAGCATGTTCACAGCAAACTTCTGCTCTCTAGGTGCTGATGATATAAGTGGCAAGGCAGAGCACACCTTTGAATGTTAACTTCTTGTATAAGTCCTATTAACCATTAGGAAATGGGTGACCATTGAGGTTTGGAGAAGCCAGGGAAGATCTCATGGAGATAGCAGGTCTGTATTCTAGAGGACTTGCTTCGGTGAAGGCTGAAGACTGAAGCATCTTTTACTAAAGGAACAGAGGTTGGTTAAACTTGGATTGAAGAAGGACATGGATAGATGAAAGTTGCAGTCATTGAGCAGTAGAGAGATGGCATTTTAGGCTGTTGTCACCAGGGTGGAATAATTGGGGAGGATAAATAGCCATCATAACAGTTGGCATAGGAAAGTTAGGTATTGACTTTTTTGCCACTTCCTAACCTGATAACTTTGGTGAAATTATTTAACCTCTTGTAGCCCTTGTTTCCTTATCTGTAAAATGGCATCACAGTTTATACTTCACATGTTGCTATGAGTTTGAAATGATAGGATGTCTGTTATACGATAAAAGGGCAACACATGGTACATTATATGAACACCCTTCTTGTCATTTGGACTGGAGTGTAGGACCTGTGCTGGGAAGAAGTCTTTAGAAGCCATGCTGGCCTGCCTTGACTCCTGTTAAATGGGTTTCTGCACTGTTTTGTTTACTCCATGTGGTCTACACGGACATGGTATAGCCTGAAGCCAGAAAAGCAGGAAGGAAAAGCAATTCTGGAATCTGGAGCATGAAATCAAGAGTCTTATCTGACTGCATCTCTTTCATTTTACAGCCATATACAACTTCCAAGGCAGTGGAGCCCCTCAGCTCTCCTTGCAGATTGGCGATGTGGTACGAATACAGGAGACCTGTGGAGGTGAGTCCCTGACCCAGGCACCCCTTGGATTCTGAGACCCTTGGGCACACAATTTTGGGACTCCTGCAGTTCATGCCCAATACCTCTAGCTCTCTCTTGGAATTTGTGTGGTCTGTTGAAATATATTTTTCTTTTCACAAAGGATCTCTAGAAGTTTATTTCCAAAAGTACCTTGTCTAGTGTCACGCACATACTAAATGCACAATCAGGGAGGGTTGAACTTGAATCTGGGAGTCAGCATATGGATGTAGGAGGTAAGGGACTGCAGATTCCTCACTCAGGAGTGAATCCAAGTTCTGGGAACCAGGATACCTTCAAGATTATGTTCAATGACACTATCACTTACTGACTGAGTGAACTGCATAAGTCATTTAACCTCTCTGCCTCAAGCAGAGCATTCATCTATAAAATGGGAGAATACAGTTCTAATATTTACATGATAGTTATGAAGATTGAAAAGGCTTCATATAGGAAGAGTACTTATTTATTCCAGATTTATTCCAAGCCTGAGGTTATTTCTATACCTGCTCCCCTAGAACTTTCTTTAGGACCAAGTCCTCAAGCTGGCTCATGATGGTGAGAGGTGGCTTTGCATTTCAAATTGTTTATTTTGGGGCCTCGCATGCATGTCTGTTGAGAACAAATTTCAACAACAAGCTATCAGTCCAGTAATGAGGGTTTGCTAATGAGCCTTCCATGACACATGCTTTTTTATTTACAAAGATGACAAATGTCTCCACTTGGCTGTGCTTGAATCATTTCAGAGGCCAATGAACTCATTATGGTCATCAACACTTGCTACGCTGAGGCTAGTTTTGTCAGAGGATTGTGTGTGATTTGAATTTCTGTTAATTGAATCATTTTTGATATCCCTGCAAGAAAGAATCTTTTCAAATTCCCACCATCCTTTTACTCACCCCTGAACTTGTTGATTTATATTAGCTTTTGCAAATCACATTTTAGACACCATTTAAATGCTGTCAGAATGGTTATTATTTTAGGATATTTGCCAAAACCCTCAGCTTTTCTGTCCCTCAGAGAGGGTTTGAAAATACGATGTGCAATACAGGACTCAAGCTAGTTATGGGACTGCATCAAGCGTTGGGTAGAGCCTGGTGAGTTGTATGCAGCTCTCTGATGACTTGTTGCTCTTCAGCACTAGCCAGCTGTAGTTATGGGGGAGTACTGGCCACCATCACTGGGGTGCTTGCTTTTTCGAATGAACGAAACTTACATTTTATATGAAATCTTATTTCTTTTTTGAGATGTTGGCAACCAATTCCATAGATTATGAAGGGTTTCTAGTCTGATCTGCACTTAAGGTCTAAAATAATTTTCTGCTGTTTCTTTGCAAGTTATAAATAAACAAACAGATGAAACAACAACAGCAAACCAGGAACACATTTGTCAGAATAGATAAGCAACTTGTTCTTTTGTTTTCTCTTTGCAGACTGGTATAGGGGGTACCTCATAAAGCACAAAATGTTACAGGTAAGGTCAATTTGGTTTTACTGGGGACAATACTGGATGTCTTTACATGGCACTTATCTTCCATCATTGCTTCTCAACAAATGGTTCTTCCCTCATAGTGCCCTGTGCTTTTTCACCTTTACTCCCTGTCCTAGATGTGCCTCAATGCTAGTTCTTTTCACTCATTCTTTATGGCTGATCTCTAGAGCTGTCTTCTTCCTGAAACTTTTCCCAACATGTGAGTCACATATGACTGCTCCCTGCTAGAGTCCCTATGGAATTGAACATGTGAAAATTTTCATCCACTGGCTTCTTTCACTGCCTTCCTTTGGAGCAATTTGAGGCCTTCATCATTTCTTCACTGATAAACTCAATCTGACATAGAAAAGATAGGTCTAGTCTCTCCTCTCAGTGTTTTACTTGTTCCAGCCCCAATTACACCTTCATCTCCATAAAAGATTTGCTCATCTCCTGATAGCTCATGGTGACTAGTCCAGGGACTGATTCGATGTCCCCAGTGTGCATGTTGGTTGAATTTGTGAAGGAATTTCCAAGTAATTGATATACTTCTCTTCTTAAGCAAGCCTTGTTTATGGAGCTAAGAAATAACAAATGCTTCCTCCTTTTTTCCCTTGAGATGTCTTTGTAACACCCTGACATGCTGTGTCTGGAAAGCATGGTCCTACTCAGCTCTCTGATGTACAATACAGTAATCCAGGGAAAAATAGGTCTCAAATTTAGATAGCCCATGTGCAATCAGGGACACTATTGCTTCATGACCTGACCTTACAGCTGTTTGTGACTATGAAAGTGACTTCTTTCCAGGAACTGGGCAGAAAAGGGGAGAAACAGCGTGCTGTCTTTCACGTGCTCCCTTGCTGCCCGTCTGGTTGAATGAATATGAGGTTGGAGCATACCCCAGAATGCAGTGCTAGTGTGAGATCTCTAGGATTGTTGGAGAACTGAATGGAGATTATACTTAAGTGGCTGGATTCCTGATCCACCTCCTGCTCTATCTGATACTGGGATCATTTCTTTAAATTTTGAAGACTTTGCACCCAGTCGTTTTTGAAAAATAATGAAGACCTAGGGTCAGTTATTTCTGAATGACCATTTCATTTTATTACTTTGTTTATTATTTTATTCTATCTTATCCTGTTTCCAACAGGGCATTTTTCCTAAATCTTTCATCCACATCAAAGAAGTGACAATTGAGAAAAGAAGGTATTTGCCGTTCTTTGCCAAACTTGACCTTCCAGTGGCTCACGGATGTCTCTGTCCTGTTTACTTTGAAAACCCACCTTGGCAGATGTGAAGGATGCTCATCTGACCCATCTTCATGCCCATGTTTATTTGTGTGTATCCTTCTCTCACTTAAAGGGAGATCTAATCCAAATTGATTCATGTTCAGATCTGATTCTGAGGATGTATTAGCAGGTTTGGAGAATCAAACTTTTCTCTGGCAGCTGCCTTTGAACTGTATTTAGTGTACCTATATTTAGTGTATTTAGTGTAATCCTGAATAAGGAACACAGAGGGCCCACCTTAGTGAAAGATGACATTAAAGAGGAAGTCCCTTCATTTGCATAGTGTAATTGGTGTGGCTACTGGAGGCATTTCAGTCTCATGCCAACAAAACCCCTCTTAGCAGCTGCAGTTTAATGCAAATCTCCAAATTTTATCTTGTTAGCACCTGGGTCTCAATTTCACACTATTTTCTCTTCCACCTTAAATAGAAATATTGAGACCATCATCCCTGCAGAAATTCCTCTGGCACAAGAAGTGACAACAACACTTTGGGAATGGGGCAGCATCTGGAAACAGCTCTATGTGGTAAGATTTAAAACCCTGATACTTGGGATAGAAGCTCCTTGCAGTCTTCAGTTTGGTTCAGGCTTAGAATTTAGCCTTGAGCAGGACAAGTCAAGGTGGCTTTGGTGACAGAGTAGAACATGTTATGTATGAGGATATCAAGACCCAGGCAAGTTAGGTGACATTCTTGGAGCCACACAGTAAGTTAGTGATACAAACACAATAAAGAGTTCTGTTTTGCAAAACTTGTTTTGTAAAATTTGGCCAATTTGAATATGTGTAAAAATCACCTTGAAAGATATTTAAAAAATAAAGATTCCTTCAGTGGGTTTCACTAATCCACATTAGTGAGGGTTTGATTTGGTGGTTTGCTGTTAATACCTTGAGAAATAATGTTCTCATGTATTAATTAAAAAATGGATATTGTCCTCAGATCTGTGGGGAATCTTTGACCCTGGAAAAACAAAAAGTGCATTTGGCATGTTGCATGTTGAAGCAAGTCTAATTTTAAATTCTTATTTGATCCTTCTGAATTTCCTAATGAAAGCAGCTAGCTAAGAAAACCGTTAAACTGAGAGTAAAAATGTCAGCCAAGATTTCCTGCACAATTGTTACAGCACTTGCTGGTATACAAACCTATTCTAGACTCACATTTTAGGCCATGAATTTCCCTGCCATGTAAAAACATTTCTAAGTAAAATGATAATTGTAACATCTAATTCTGCAAGTTTCTCAAAAGGTGTTAAGAAAGTTTTTGAAAAAATGGTAGCATAAGTGTTCATCTGCCCTACCCCCCTTTCGATAAAATCACATCATGTGTACCATGGAGGCTTGACATTGTCCCTTAAGGAATCTTTGAATGCAAGTCATCATGTTCTTTCCTATGGTAAAGAGATCCTTAAACTTTCTAAAATTCTAGTATCACCTTTATCATTCTTGCCACATCTGCATATCACTTGTGAAATATTGACTTAATAACTTGGGTACCTTTGGAGTAAACTTAAGTAATTTACATAAGGAATTTTGTTGCATACAGTGTTATTTCAGCATTCCCCTAATTCTCAAATACCAAATGGATGCCCTGCAGTTCAATTCTAATGCAGACTACCTAGAGTTAGTGTCAGAATCTATAGGGTTAAGGGCTCAATCCTACAATATTGTTCTCATTTTAAGTTCTGGGTTCTTAGCTACCCACACTTCTGTCCAAAAATGGTACAAATTCCATCCCACCTCCACCTCAGTTTTTATAACTCCCTAGAAAAACATAGCTCAGGAAACATTATACTCACTGCAATTATAGTTTTATTATAAAGGTTGCAACTCAGAAATAACCAAATGGAAGAGACCTTCTATGTAGAAGGTACTGGTGGGGTGAGGACACAGAGCTTCTGTAGTGTTTCTGGTCATACCACCTCAGAACATTCATGTGACTGTTTGGGAAGTTACTTGAACTTTGTTTAAAGAGTTTTTATCCCTGTTCCATTCCATATGCTGGCCATTGGCAAATGAGTTCAATATGTAGTCCATCCCTCCTAAGCTTGGGGGTGGGGGATATTAGGGGAGCTGGGCTGAAAAGTCCAGTCCCTGAATCTCTCAAGGAGACTGACCAATAGTTACCTCATTAATATACACTCAGGTTTGGTCAAAAGAGCCTCATTATAATAAGAAAATGCACTTTTTATCACACAGGAAATTCTAAGGTTTTAGGAACTTTATGACCAGAGCAGGGTCAGATCAAATATATGTATATTTCATTATTCCATAATGGTTTCCAAATGGAAAACTACTTGGCAGAATTAGCAAAACTTAATCAAATTAATACAGTGAAAATAAGACACTACTATTAAATGCTTTCTATAGTACCTGTCAAAAGCTCTGTGCTAGAGACCTTCTCAAAAGGGTGAAAGACATATTATCATGAAGCTAACTTTCTTTTTCCATTGAAGAGAAGGGTGGAAGGAAGATGGAAGAGAATCACAATATAGGGCCATGGCATTTGATCCTGTGTCTGCATCCTTCAGGGTTTGTCACACTTAGGACAACACTGCCCTAGAACTAGGCCTTACCTATTGATAAATGAAAGGTGAGAGGCTTTTCAGGACTTGAGTTCTGGGACCTGCATGCAACTGATGTTCATGGCATTCCTGCTTAATAAGTATCTTTTCAGATAGCAGTCTATAACCAGGAAGTGATTGAAGTTATTACTTTTGCTTTTGGGAACCCCCTGTGGTACATGGGGAGGAAATAGGTCAATGTCTAAGATCAACTCCCAATCCCTTTGTAGTTGGAGAGAAACCCAGCCCATGCTCCCTGAGAATGCCCTCCTGACTTTGGCACAGTTTGCCAAATAGATGTCCAACCACCATGGGCAGAGGTGATTACAGATTCTTCCCTGTCTCTTAGGCAAGCAGAAAGGACCGCTTCCTCCAGGTGCAGTCCATGATGTATGACCTGATGGAGTGGCGGTCCCAGCTCCTCTCAGGAACTCTGCCCAAGGATGAGCTGAAGGAACTGAAGCAGAAAGTCACATCCAAGATTGACTTTGGCAACAGGTAACCACTCTTCTCTTCTAAAAGATTCTTTTTTTTTCCTACCCTACCCCTCATTCTTTTCCTCCCAAGAAGATTAGTTTCAATTTTAGATCTGGGTTTGCCTCATTCAATTTAAGAGAAAATTGTTACCAAAGACCATTCTTGTGTACCTTTACTCTCCCCTTCATGGGATTGAGAATATGTAAGTGGAGAGAGTGCTTGCTTCTACAGTGGTTATTGCCAGGCTGAGAGATTTAGGACACTCATTTAACCTACTTCCAAGGGGCTGAGGAGCACAGTCATGCTGGTTCACTTTAGCTTAGTTGTCATTTTATTCCTGCATTTACAAAACTCTCCTGTAAATCCCACTGTGAGACCTAATGTTCCTACCCCCATCCTAAATTATCCAAGCCCCATGCCATCAATTAACTCATGTGAACAGCTACAAAAGCACTTCCTCAAAAGGGAGGGAGAAGAAATTGGTTGGAGTTTGAGTACTGTGAAGTTAAGGAGAATGTAAAAGCATCTTTTGAGGCAGGACAACCCACTGGTAACAATAGTAATGACAACAACTTTATAACTAATAATCCATACTTGTGCATGAGGCTTGGTGCTAAATGTTTTCCATGCATTGTCTCATCTAATTCTTAAAACAAATTTATGGGACATGTAGTTTTATTATCCTCATTTTTCTCACATGAAGAAACTGAAAAGCAGTTAAATTACCTGTCCAGAGTCACTGTTAGTGACACAGCTAGTAAATAGCAGAACCAGAATTTAAACTCAAGTAGTCTGACTCCAGAGCCCAGGGGTCATTGCCACTATGCTACGTTGGTAGCATTTGAAAACTGTAAAGCCCTCCCCTCCCTCCTGGTGGTTGAATGCCTCCCAAACATCTTATTCGTTTGGTTGGTCATTCCACAACTAACATATACTGAGCACTCATGATTGTCATGATTTCCTGCTAGATGTTGAAGCTGTAGATATAAGTCTTTGTCCACTAAGGAATTGCAGTCCAGTTAGGGGTGAGCTACAAGTAAACTATTGTTAAATACTGTGGTAAGTCTGATGGCCTAGGAAACAAGTATACTCTTAACTTGACTTGGAGAAGTAAGTCAAGGGAGTTTTCCTACAAAAGATGACTCCAAGCTGAATTATGAAAAATAAAGACTAAGTAAAGCAGGCTAAAAGTAATAAAAGAATGTGATGGGCCAGGGTGCATGACAGTGCATGGCATGTGCAAGAATCTGCAAAAGGGTCAGAAAGCTGAAACAGGGGCTTAGGAAGAAGTTGAAGGAGCTCATTACTGGAAATACGAAGAAATTTTCCCAGTAGCTAGATGTTCTTGTTCTTGTCATGTGTACTTGGAAGAGGACCCTAAGAGGAAAGTACATGGGTCAACTTCTAGTTGGTTTC
Source organism: Scalopus aquaticus (assembly GCA_004024925.1). Lineage (NCBI taxonomy): Eukaryota > Metazoa > Chordata > Mammalia > Eulipotyphla > Talpidae > Scalopus > Scalopus aquaticus. The sequence goes on from PVIJ01006698.1 coordinate 41,375, forward strand.
CATCCCTGGAGCACAGTCTCTCTGCTGGTTTCCCTGCTGGCCAGATCATCCCGATATGGTTATAGTGCACATCATCCAGAAGGGAAGAATTTGCCACATGGCTTCTGCCGCCATGGTGGGGGTGGGGGTGGGGGACACTTACAGCTGAGCATGGTCAAAGCAGAGAGTGTAAAAATTGAGGGGTTTTACTACTTTACTACAGTGGTGTCTATGACCTTTAGATGTTCCTCATGGGGGCTCTTAAGAACAAGGACCAAGGAAGCCTTCCTTGATGTCCGCCCCTCCCACTCCTGGTTGGGTTAGTTGCTTTTGCAGGCCTTTAGCACCCAGAAGGTAATCACAGAGACCTTTACTGGCCTGTCTCCCCTGCTTGCTGGTAGCTTCTCTAAAACAATGGCCTTCTAATTCATTTCTGTGTGACAGGAACAGAGTCTGCACACAGCAAATGCTTAGTGTGTGGTAACAGACAGCGTGGAGAAACAGTAATGGGAGAAAGAGAGGAAAGAAAGCTCTCCCTAAAGCACACTCACTCTGCAGAATCACCCAAACCCAACCTTGTGCTTTCAGTTTCAGTCTATTTCCTTTGGGGAAGTGAGAGACGGGGGACCTGTGATAAGTGCTCTTGCTTCTTGCCTCCTTCCCTGAATACGTCAGAGGAAATGAGGAGATTTGGTCACCTTAAATTAACACTGGTCTGGTGTCTTGGGGGTTCAGGGATCTGATGGACTGCTCCCGAAAGCCAGAATCCTGATCTCTGGGCCAGGTGTCAGTGAATCTCAGGCTATGAGATTAGGGAGGCACCTCAGTACTTCAGTGATGGAGGACTGGGGAGAACATTCCATTTCATCTCATTCACTCCCATCCTTCATGCAGACATCAGTCTTTTTGTTGAGCACCTGATAGACCCCTTTATATACCTTCTATATTTACAACATACACCTTCTATATTTAACAACAAAAAACAATGAGAGCTAAGAATGACTTACTGATTGCTACTTTCTGCCAGGCACTGTTTTAAGTCCTTTCTATTTATTAACTCAGTATAGTTTCATGACAACTCTGTGAGTTGGGTATTATCATCCCCATTTCTCAAATGAGAAAACTGAGGCGCACAGAATGTTTAGGTCGTTTTGCAAGATGCTCTGGAATTTGCACCAAACGGTTCTGGAGTTCAAGTACTTAACTATCCTCAGGACTGTTGTGGATTAGTAAGGGAGAGAGAGAAGTAAACAGACTTGAGTAGCAAGCCGTGCACTTCATGAAGAGAAAGCATGAATGAGAGGGTGTGAGGCAGGGGTGGGCACCTGCCCTGAGTCTAACAAGACTGACATTATTAGGTGAGAAAAAATCAAAGGAGGAGAGAAAAAGAGAAGGTGAGGGTGAGAGAGAGAGAATATGAAATTGGAAATTGCTGAACATAGAGAAAAAGGCAGACTGGTTGGAATCTTGTCGCCTAAGTGCCAAGTGAAGTTTATCTAGAGAGTGATGGGCAGCCTCAGCAGGTCCATTATTGTTTTCTTTTCCTTAAAATAATTTATTTAAAAAGATGTATATAGTGGAACTTTCCCCCGTCCTCATCTTAGGTTCATTTATCACTTTTTTGAAAAGAAGAGAGCAGTAAGGTTACCTCCAGAGAAAAATATCAATACCAATGCTTCAAAATAAATGGTCCGTGCTTCTCCTGAACTTGGGTTGTGGGAGTCTCTTCAGTTCTGCCCTGTGATTACTAAAGTGCCCAAATTTCCAAGTGAGACTAGTAATGGACAAGCTCTTTGATATCCAAGGAGTGAAGAGTCCTCAGTGACTCCTCCAAACCCTCATTAGAGAGTTGGACCCCGGAAAATGTCTTATTCATACCACCAAATCCATTTTGATATATTTTGAAAGGAAAGAGCTAGAGAGCTCTTGGCATTAAATTATGTATCACCTATGCTCCATCTTTTCTGAGGTCACATGAGCCTCTGCTCAGTATTAGTCCAATGTATTTATCCCTGTAGCGTCTCCCCATTGGCTGCATATCTGTGCAACATTGAGTCATATCTAGTTGGAAGTTAATTTCTTAATGAATGTGGAGAAACAGGGGAACCTTGGCTCTCTACTGTTTGCATTTGAATGAGTAACGTGCCTCTCAGTTTGATTCTCAATAAGACATAAAAACTTGTTCTCCTTTATTTGCCCTTGATGCAGACTCTAGTACTTGGTAGTGGTGCCCAAGAGGGGCCTCTATTGGCCACCTCAAAGACTCCATTAGCCCACCTCCCTCTACCTTGTTTCATGGATAGCTCAAGTCTTCTATCTCAATATCAAGTGCAAAATCAGCTTCAAGTGTAGGCCTCTGCAAATCTACCCCATGCCCCAGCCAACTCTTCTCCTTAAAGTACCCTATCTATAAACTATATCATGGAGGTTAAGTGTGCAGACTAGGAAGCTTGTTACTTTTTACTATCAATAGTTATATCACCTTGAGTAAATTACTTCCCCTATCCTCAGTGTTTTGGTCATCTGTAAAAAGGGAATAGTAATAGTACCTCCTCAAAGGCTTGTTATAAGGGTTAAATGAATGACTATATAAGAGACATTCACTGTATGTGAGCATATCACACATTCTGTGTATATGCTGTTATTAGTTTCAATGGTGCCAATCAGAATGGCAGAGGGAGTTGAAACAAATCAATGCCAAAGAAGGAAGAACAATCAATGTATCTGAGATTTCCAGTTCCCCACAGCTATTACCAAATTGTCATTGAGATTTCCAGTTCCCCGTAACTATTACCAAACTGTCATTGAATAATTAATACAGGAATAACTTATCTGATATTATATTATATTATGCTCTATTATATTAGTATTAAGCAAATTGAGATAAGCATATGTCTCCTCTACTCTTCCAGGTCCCAGGGCTCTGCCTGTTTTTATAGGTACCCATATTGATAATTTGGTGCTTTTAATACAGATCTTTCTCTGTTCATTGTTAATTGTGTACATGCACACAGGTGACATATGTGGCTGTTTTTTTTTAACATAAAACACACTGTATGGGGGCCTCCATGGTGCCCTAGGGGTTCAGTCTCAGCGCTGTCACCTCCACAGGCTGAGTTCGATCCCTGGCTAGGGAGTTGACCCACATATGGCGCAGCAGACCTCTCCTGTCTCACCTGCTGATCCGCTTAACAGTGTATTTCAGTATATTTACCTGTTCTGCTCCCCACTCTGTCTCTGGTGAATCCTCTCAACCCTCACACTTCTGGCCTACACCCCATTTCTTCTACACAAAAATAAATTTTAAATAATTAAAAAAACCACATTGTATGCATCTTTCCCTGTTTGATATTTTTTTCAATGAGACACATCATTGAACACATCAAATTGATATCATGTTTTTAAAATCCTCTACTTGGAATTCGATCACAGACAAGTTTATCTAGCTCTCTCCCTTTGGGTAGAGACTTTTTCCCACAACCCTTTGTTGAAGTGTTGTAAAGTGTTGACGCAAACAGTGCTTCAAAAAACACAACCTTGTTAAATTGTGGAGTATTTCAATATCATAGGAAATATACATTTAAAATTTTTAAATATATACTGCCACAATTATGTCCCAAAGAGACTGAACTATTCCAATGTGACTCATAGCTGAGTGTGAGGCAATCATTGTAGAGCTGCTCTATGTGCCTGTATCATCCACAAAAGTCAGGTGAACTTTCTAGTAAAAAAATACTTGCTAATATCCAAATGATTCAATGACTCCTGATTTATCCTCCCCTCTGGTTTTTGCTCTTCAGAATCCTTGAACTTGATCTGATTGTCAGAGATGAAGACGGGAATATCTTGGACCCTGATAATACCAGTGTCATCAGCTTATTTCATGCACATGAAGAAGCAGCTGATAAAGTCACAGAGCGTATAAGGGAAGAAAATGTGAGTTTAGTGAAATAAACTTTGACCAAGCAAAGCAGGCATTTAACACATCATAAACTAGAGCTAATGGGCTAATTAGCCAGATTGTATATTATTCAAGGGTACATCTGTCCTGTGACCTGGGATGATTATTAACCACATTCATTTTACTGCATTTTTGGTGTTCAGATCTGTAATTCATTCAGCATCTATCCCACAGATAGTTTAATGCAAGGGAAATTTCTCGCTCTCACAGAGCTCTTATATGCCAGAGGGGAGGAGAGGAGAAAGCTGGGCAAAAAGTAAGCAAATAAAAGCAAATTAATTCCAGATGGTGATAAAATTACTTTAAGGCAATAAACTCAAGTTATCTGAATCAGAGTGAAGTGGGGCTACTTTAAAAAGCACCATCAAGAAAGGCTTTGCTCCAGAGTGCCATGGGGACAGGGGATTTGAGACAGAGGAAACAGCTCATGCAAAGGTCCTGAGGTAGGTCTGAGTTCTGATTGTTCAAGGTATAGAGAGGCCAGTGTGGAGATAGAATGGTATGCAGTGGGAAAGGTGATGATTAAGAGAATGCTTCAAAATACATAGTAGGTAGCAGGAACCAGCTCTCATAATGCATGCAGGGTCATGGAAAAGAATTAAGATGTTATTCCAAGTGTGGTGGGAAGGCAATGAAAGAGTTTAAGAAAGGGTTAACATAATCCGATTTATAGTTTAAAAAATCATTTTATCCACCACATATTAATTGAAAGCAACTTTATTTTTAATGATTGAGGTGTAGTTAATTTATAAAAATTAATTCATTTTAAACTTTTTCATTTACAGTTCACTTACAAATTAAATAATTTTATTAATATTTAGTGTTAGATAAACTACGACATAATAAAGACACAAAACAATTCCATCATCCCATCACCTTAAATGGTTTTTTCCTGTTCCTTTATAGTCGCTCTCTTTCCCCAACCCCAAGTCCCAGGTAACCCCTAATTCGCTTTCTATGACTACAGTTTGCCTTTCCTGGAGTTTTATGTGATAATACAGATTTAGGTTTTTTCTGTTTGACTTCTTTCACTCAGGATGGTGTTTTTGAGGTATGTGTTATGAATATTAATGTTTTTCCCTTTTCATTGCTGAATTGATATACCATTAAGTTATGTATTTGATTTGTTCCCAGTATTGTTAAGATCTATTAAATTCATTTGTATGCATGTCTTTTGTGGACAAATATTCTCGTTCTTTTTGGGTAATACCTAGCAAAAGAATTGCTGAATCATAAGTTGTATGTTCAACTTTTTAAGGTATTGCAATTTTATTTCCAAAAATGATTGTATATTTTTGCATTCCCATCAGCAATATGTGAGAATTATGGTTGCTCTATATTCTTTTCAACACTTGGTATTGTGAGTCTTTTAACTTTAGTCATTCTAGTGATTGTGTAGTGACAGCTCATTATGGTTTTAATTTACATTTCCCAGAATGACTAATGATGTTGAGCTTTCTGGTCATAGTCTTTTGTATATTCTTTTGTGAAATGTCTGCTTAAATATTTTGCCTGTTTTGATTGGATTGATTTTCTTATCATTGAATATTTTGGATAAAATGTATATAGAGACTGTATATTTTGAATAAAAATTCTTTATCAGATAAATGTTTTAGAAATATATTTTCTCCCAGTCTGTGCCTGGCCTTTTCATTTTCTTAAATGTGTTTTTCCAAAAGCAATAATTTTTAATTTTGGTGAAGTTCATTTAAGCATTTTAAAAATAGCTTGTAACTCTTATGACACTAACTTTGTGAGAAAGGCTGGGTCAGCGGTGGTAGTCCCGCACATGGAAAAATCAGGGTCAAGAAAGTCAAGTTGATTTGGCTCAGATCAGAGAAACTTTGTGGTGGTAAAGTTGCACGTAATACCAGAATTTTTGAAACTTAGATGACTCCCCATATCCTGGGACATCTTGCTGTCGTCCTTAGTGGTCCTGAGCTAATCTTCATCTTCCTATCTTCTTTTCACCTCTCAGTCCAAAGACCAGCCAGAACATGGAATGTATTCCCGAATCGCCTCATCTCCCACCTATAGTCTCTATGTCTTCGTGAGGAATTTTGTGTGCAGGATTGGGGAAGACGCTGAACTCTTCATGTCTCTCTATGATCCCAACAAGCAAACTGTCATAAGGTAGGTGTGTTTAGTATTGACCTCTCTATTTGGGGGAGGTTGGAGTTGGCAGTGTACACAGAATTTTTTCTTTCCATCATTACTTGTAGAGAAATTCCCACCTGTAAGAGAAACAGAGGCTGACTGAGAATATGACATAACTTTTAGGGCTAGGAGTCAGATGGAAGTATCACCACCACATTGTGGTTTTTACCATCCTTCCTCCCAGATTAGTGCCTGTCCCCTCCATTGGAATTTAGAGCCTAGTCTAAATGTGTGACATCTAGTCACACATTTGAGATTACAGTTGACACATTAGAATAGATCTGGAACATGAGCTTCTGCCTTTATGGAGAGAATGATGTTTTCCTAGCTTGGATGTTATGATTAAATGAGAAAATATACAGAACCTAGTAAAAAGTGGTGTTTCAGCAAATAATGATTATTTTAAAGACATCTATGAAAATGTGTGGCTGTCCATCCAGGAAGACTGAGATGATTTCATATCATCATCATTTCTCTGTGCCATTTAGGTGACAAGATGAGGCTCTGGGAGGTCAAGAGACTTGCCTGATGTCACATATGTTTATTAATTACAGAGCTGAGATTACCGAGATTACTTCAGAGTCCATCCGACTCTGAAGATGAGTTAGTTCCCATTTTAGACTGTCACCAAGGATAAAGTTGTATCACGTATCCTGAATGGCTCACCAGAGATTCAGTGCTATTATGGTGGAAAACTCTTCTTACAGTGAACCTAAATACCTAGGAATATGGAGTCCTAGCCAGGTAGATTAGGGTGGCTCCTAAATCTCCTGGCTGGGACTCCAAATTCCTACTCCCTTAGAAATGGTCTGCATGTTGTAGGCCTCTTGCTCTTCTCTGTCATCTGCTCCCAAGGCACTCCTGGCAAAGATGTGGAGAGTACTCATGGGTCCTTTCTGCTTCTCAGAAAACAGAACAACTCCTCATGGCTGAAAACAAGGATGCCTGGCCTACTGGCCCATCTAAGTGTTGGTTGTCCTGAACTGGCTCTGGGAAAGGAGGCTATGGATCAGCGATGTGGAAGCTGTGCTCCCTTATGTGCCACACAGGACAGTATGCTTGATGGGGCATGTCTGCTTGTTGTGCTGCCTCCGAGGTGTCAGGGATGCAGGGAAGCTCTTAGGCGATTGAAGGATGCAGAGTAGTACTGAAATGGGGAAGACCAAGCAGAGTAGAAGACAAAGAAAGGAGTACAGGAGACAGAGAACTTGGAAGCACTTCCCATGTCAGTCTGACTCAGAGTAGCTGCACTTCCCAGAAGAACCCAGTCTTCTCTCCCCTAGCCTGCCCTAGCTAGAGTTGACATACGATAAACCACAGACAAGAAGAGGCATCTTCAGTGGTGCCCACATTTTCATGCGTGTCTGTCAACAGGGCAGGGTTTAGCTGGGACTGACCTTTCAACATTGGGATAAATCATAGTCTAATTCCAATGGTCCCTGAAAAGATCTGGCTTGGGAAATTCAAAGTAAATTATTGCTGGACATAAAAGAAGCAGCTCAAGCATCAGACCAGTAGCAAAGCTAATTTCCAAAAAGCACTTGAGGAAGATTGAAATGGTTCCCTCCTTCACTTGAGTAGGAGGCCATGTGGAGGGTATCTCACCTGTCTCGTTGCCAGGTGGGCCTTTGGATTTACCACTCGAGTCTTCCTGGGCAAGGATGAATGGGAACAGCTCAGCTCTCTAAATTGCTTTTCTTATTTATGATTGTATTTGTACTAAAGAAAATTACAGGTGGCTGCTATTTGACCTAGCAGGCTGGTTCTTTATGAGGTTTGCCACAGTATTTGGAAATACCTAAGTATTTTGTTATGAGAGCTCAAAAATTACCAATTAGAAATAATTAAAACTATATTTTGGGGGATGGAGGCTTCCTGGTGTGTTAGCTACAAATTTCATTAAAACTGTTATATCTTACTGACAAAAAAAAAGGAAGAAAGAAAAGATACATATAATTTGATTGAGTTGTACGCATTGGTCAATCCTGAGCTGTTGGGTTTTTTGTTTTTGTTTTTCCCATCAGTTCCAGTTCCCCCTTGAACTTTTCTCACACTATTCCAATTGATCTTGTAGGGGGTGACTGGAATGACAGAAACAAAATGTCAGATCAAACAGATCTCTGAAAATGAGAGAAATCTCATAATTTACCAAATTCTCATTATGCCACTTAGAATTGACTTGGGTTTTGCACTTTGTTTTGTATTTTTCCTAATCCAAGATAATGGTTGGATTTGCCTTTACCTGATGATTAATGTTGAGTATCTTTTGTGAATACATTCTTAGTGTCTAGAAAATCATACTAAAATCCTTCTCCCCTCATCTCTACCACTCTTAATATCCCCTACAAAGATGTTGCTACTCTCGCAAATATTAGACATCTGGGGCAGAATTAATTCAGTATGTTGGGGGTGGGGGGAAAGGTTGTAAATGCCCATATATTAGTAAATCTTTGCTCTTGCTTGTCTCACATCTGTCTCCCTGATGAGACAGTGACTTCTTGGAGGGAGGAACTACATCTTCTGCAAATACTACTTTGTCCTCAGTGGCCCTCATGGTGTCAGGTACACAGTAGATCTTAGTGAATATTCTTACTGATGTTAAGCTCTTGGCAGTAACAGATTGCCTCTCCTCTTCCTGCAGTGAGAACTACCTGGTGCGATGGGGCAGCAAGGGCTTCCCAAAGGAGATCGAGATGCTTAACAACCTGAAGGTGGTCTTCACGGTGGGTGTGCACTATCTTCTCTTTGTCTTGTTCCATACTCACAAGGACATGACTTAGAAATGAGATGGGTCTGTTGATGAGCAGACATGGCCTCAGTGCAGAGCTATGTTCTGGGTTTTCTGCAGAGCAGACAGAAGACTGTATGCCCTGGGGAAGTTGTTGGGAAGATGGGTTTCTTCCTTCTCTTTCTTCCTCCTTCCCTTTCTCTTTCTCATGTATGTACACTCGGAGAACACATGCAGAGCACTATATAAACAAGCACAAACTTCTTTGAGTTATAATGTCTAGGGTAATTCAGTATAGCAGCTGTTTTCATTTTCTGGTAATTAATGTTTAACCTGAATTCCTATCTTTGTTTCAGATCATATAGAAATCTTTCTAAAATATATCAGAAAAAAATCTTCCCAGAACATTGACTGCACTGGTAAATTGGATATTCTAAATATAATTGAATCATAGATGACTGAAGATCTTACTCGTCTCTAGAATCCTCCTTCCAAAAAGCAATACTCACTGGGCAAGACATATGTAGAAATGTTAAAATCAATTTTCATTTGGATGATTTATTTCTGACAGAGAAACTGACTTTTTAGCTCTGGAAAAGAAGAACAGTGGGAAGAAGGAAATACAGTTATCTTTTCTCTCTTGTCTTATTCCATGAGGGTATGTTTGTGTGACCTTAAGACATCTAAGGATATTGGCATTTTCTGTAAGCTCCTTTGGGGAGTACGTCATTTAGTTAGTTTTTTTTTTTTTTCTTTCCCACTGCATTGCCTGTGTCATCAAGGGAAATTACAGAGGTGGAGTCAGGGAGGATTTTGGCCTTGAGCACACCAGTGAGCTTGATTCAGGAGTGACCGACATGCTGGATTAACCTACCGTGCTCTACAATAATTTTCCAGTCACAGCCCATTAAATGCAATGTCTTGTGTTATGTCACAATTAGATTGGAGTGCAGCTGATTTATTTTGTTTGTTATTTTCTGAAAACAGTCCTTTGGCATAGAATAAGATCATAGGTCTTAATTGCTTAGACAAAGTTTTCTTGGTATATACTAATGTGCCTCAATACTGCTTATCTATTATTAGTTAAAAGGAGTAACCTATTTATTTTCTTGATAAATAGGAGAGTCCCATGGGGCTTCCTGATTAAACTAGGAGACAGATGTTTCTTGAGAGGGAGAGGGACAGGGAATCAATCAGTGGTTCATTTTGCAAAGAACCAATTTGTGATGTAAACATGCGGCAAAGGACATTGGTAAATTTGTGTCGCTCAATATTAATGGGAATGTGATTCTGCCTTCGTGGAATGCTGTCTGTGCCACTACCTTTTATTTCCATAGCAAATGAACTTGAGAAACTTGGTTTACTGGTTTAATAGGCTGACACTTCCCTCTCTTGAAATGATGGGTGTCTTCATTTTGGGATAAGGAAGGTCATGGTGCTCTAGCTTCCTTTATTGATTCAAGAACTATCCAGTGAGTACCCAGGGTTTCTAAGTTCTGTGCTAGGTTCTGGGGTCAAAGAAGTGAATAATCTGAGAGGCCCCTGTTCGCTGGTGTGATGAAAGGAATTCAGATAATAAGCAAATAAGTAAATAAACGAGAATTTTCAGAAGGCAATTCATTAAATGCATATCATTGGAACAGTATGAAAATATGAGTTTTGACTGAGAGTTTCTTTTGAGGTACTACTTAGAGAGGAGGTACTACTTGGAAGGCATCTGCCTTACTGGCCTTATTTTTCTTGCTCTGGATTTTAGCTCTTTCTGTTCCCCCCATTGGGGACAGAGCATGAGGGGCTGGCACCTGTATCTGGTTGATAGTTAACTTCCCTTCTGTTTGTTTTATAAGCATTCACCCTCCTTAGGGGTATAAGAGGAGAGCAACATATACCCTAAGGTATCCTATGACTTATCTCAATTTGTGGGTTGCTGCTAACACAAATGAAAGAAGACAAACAATAGAACTTTTGAAACTGAAAACTTTTGAAACATCAAAAAGCAGGTATTCTCTGCTTTTTGAAAGTTCTAATTTTGCCACTTCACTCTTATGAAAGGCCTACATTATAAACTGTTTTTGCTAACAAAAAGAAATCCAAAGAGAACCATTTCTTTTAGAACAAAAGGTGAACAGTGCAACTAGCGTTCGGCATTAGTTTTGCAGCATTTCTAGAGTTAGCAGCACCCTGAGAAGTAAGACTGACTCCTCCAAGGTCCTTCCCTAGGGATAACTTTATACAGGCTATGTATTTACAATACCATTCCTGCTTTTACTATAGGTTAGTATGATTTTAGGTTTTGTGTGTAATATGGTATGACTTGATAGGATATGTTTTTGAGCTGGGAACACTAACAATTTTTTCATATAAATTAAATGGTAATTGCTTCTTCACTTTATATCATTTTAACCTAGGAAATGTTTCATAGAGCATTCTACTTTCAGAGAGTGGGGATATCTATACTGACGAATTACTAAATTAGGTGACGTGCTTTAAGTACTATTGTCCTGACTTATGTTCCCCAACACTTCTGAGTTTGGCAGGACTAAAGTAGGAATGATTGGAAGATACCATAGTTTGGGATTCTAAGTGAGGATTGCCTCTTTACAAACTCTTCAGAAAATAACCTGGGCAGAAGTATTCTGCTGTGATTTATGTAACACACTAAGACTCCCTAGTGCTAAGGGTCTCTAGTTAGGCAGCTTTTAAAGATCTGATGTCTGAATATTTTCACCAAATGGGAGCTTATCCAGCAACAATCCAGATTTATCTACTGTATTTGTATGCTCTGGCTTCCATTACAAATGATCACAGACTGGGTTACTTAAATAATAGAAATTAATTTTCACACTTTTTAGAAGCTGGAAGTTCAAGACTAAGATGTCTGCAGGGTTGGTTTCTCCTCTTCTTGGCTTGTAGATAGCCATCTACTCCCTGTATCTTTACATGATCTTCCTTCTCTACTTGTCTATGTACAATTTTTCTCTTATTAAAAGGATACCAGTCATATTGTATTAGAACTCACACTAATGACCTCAGGTTGGCTTAGTCACCTCTTTAAAGACCTTGTCTCCAATTGGAGTCACATTCTAAGGTACTCAGGGTTAGGACATATGATTAATAGAGGGGACTTAATTCATCCATAGCATCTAGAAAGGAATCTTGCGGTATCTATTCCAGGTGGAATGGCTCTGAAAAATACCAATTTAGATATTTCAAAAATATTATAAATCTTAATTTAGATATTTCAAATATATGAATATTCATAATGGGAAGAGAGATAATTAAGGCTAGAGATCATTATAAAGGAATCAAGACTTGGGCTTTTAAGGATAGAAAGAATGGATGTGTAGGGGAATAAGAGATAAACTTTTAGGTGGAGATACAGATATGTATTTGTAAAGTGAGAATTGTGTGTTTGGAGGATTAAGGAAATCTTTGTTACAAAAATAGAGTACTTACATGCAGAGAATAATGGGGAATCAGTTGGGTAGGAGAGCTGGAAATATGTTATTTTGTAGAAACTTTCACATCAACCAGGTAAGATTAGTACTAAAAGGGGAGGAAATAGGGAGTTGTTAATGTTGTTTGGGGGGAGAGAAGTGGAATAGTGAATAGCTTCAAAAGACAAGTCTGTAGGTGTTTTCAGGATGAATTGGGGACAGAGTCCGGTAGGCAAGAGGCCATCCAACCATCAGTATGCAAGATAATTGGAACTGAAAGTTTAAAAGTCTACAGGGAAAGACAAGGAATGCACATGAGGGGGCCAATGCCCCGTCCTCCCCAACTTCCCTCTTTTCCTACTCAGTGGGGAGACTTGTACAGAGGAGAAGCACATATCCATTTCTCCAATTAGTGAAAGGATTGCTCTTGTATCAGTTAGCAATCTCCGGGGGGGGGGGGCGGGAAACAGTTATACAAATACATAGAATATTTAATGATTTGGCTTGTGGTATTTTGGGGGCTAGCAAGTTTGAAACCTGTAGGACAGGCTTCATCTAGAAACACAAGCAGGATTCTATATTAATTTTGAGGCAGAATTCCTCCCTCTCTGGGAAAGCTCAGATTTTGCTCTATGGCTGTCAGCGGATAGGAGGAGACTCACCCACAATTTTTAGGGTAAACTCCTTTACTCCACTGATTGTCGGTGCTGATCAGATCTATAAAATATCTTTACAGCATCATCCGCACTAGTGCTTCACCAAGCAAGGAGACACCATTACTTAGCCAGGTTAACACAAAATATAACCATCTCAGTGCCAAGGCAGAAAAATGTGGACCACATCAGGGTCGTGTGTCTATTCCAGGAGATTCTGAGTAGTCTTGTTATCCTTTTCCTTCCACACCAGCTGCAGAGATTGCCAAGGCCCTGGCTCTGAGCTTATAGTTTGTTCTGTTAGCCAATAGCTTGTTCCGAGTACATTTGCTTCCATGAGGACTAACTTGGAGGAGAAGCAACTGTTCTAGTGAGACCAGACCCAGGACTCTGCTCTATTGCTGTTCCCAGTTGGAAGGGAGTCCCAGGACCATGGAAGCTTTTGGATTTGAGGACAGTTAGATGCTGAGGTGGTGGTTTTCCCTCCTCTGTGCCTTTCTGATGGTGGAAGAAGGTATTATAGTCGTTAGGTTTACGGACTTTTGTTATGATAGTGACTGGGTTGTATCTCCATGGGCTAATGCATGACCTTGGGGAAGCCCTTAACCTCTTTGTGTCTCAGATCCCCGTCTATAAAACAGGGATGCAAAATATTATCTTTAGAGAGTTGTTAAGGAGCAGATAAGATGATGACATATTGACTCTTAGTACAGACACCACTGCAGCTCACCAGTTGTAACAGTCCTCCTAAGCACGGTTCACTGGCCCTCTCTAAAGGGGCCACATGGCCTTGTTTAGCCAATGGAATGTCAGTGGAGGTGATATGTAAGCAGAGGTGTGGCAGCTTTAAGAGCCAGTAAATGAGCTGCCACAGTTCCTTCCCTTGTATGGGTACATTGGAAGCACCTGATGTGTTGAGATGAATCACCCAGCTGTCAGGGTCCCAGAGATAGTAAATACGTGGGGCCCCCACCCATTTGCATTAGACCTATAACCTGAGCTGGAAGTAAATTCTACTGTGTTATAATCTTGGAGCTCTTTGGGTTGTGTTGTGTCTCAACAACACAGTCTAAGTGATGTATGTATATATGTATATGTATATGTTTCTGTATATGTGTGTGCATTATATATAATGTATATATAACATGTATATGTATATATACACATACATTATATACTCTGTAAATGGTAGCTATTGGGAGCTTACCTTCTTCCTTTTGCCACTCTCTCAGAGGTGCTGAGTGATGATGGGGTGTGTGAAGTCATTTGTAGCAAATGCTATCTTTGGACTTCTCAGCTGGAATATAAGGAACCCTGCCTGTGTTATTATTGTACCTCTGCCCTTATCTTCCTGTCAGTTTGAGCTGGCAGGATTGGAGTTGAACACCAGAGTCCTGTTGCTCAGTTTCTTTTGCAAACCTTACCTTCCCTAGCTGTGATCATTTTGTTTTCTACCTTTTCCAGGGCTAATTGTATGACTGGCTCATGTGCAGTAAGTGCTATGCACATCCCCAGAAATTACTTTTAGGTAGTTTCGTTGTCTACATTTTCATTCCACATTTGGTCTATAACAATTTGTTTCCTGGCCTGCAGGACCTTGGAAACAAAGAATTCAACAAGGATAAAATTTACTTGATTTGTCAAATAGTACGAGTTGGGAAGATGGATCTTAAGGATGCTAATGTGAAGAAGTTTACCCAAGGACTGAGGCGGCCCTTCGGAGTGGCAGGTAATGACATACCATGCACCACACACCTTCTATTGGCATGCACATTGTATATGACCTAATTTTAAACTTCCACAAAAGTTTATACCAGGCAACCCTTAAGGCCTATATTTCTGGTGACACAGTATCCAGATTTATGATGAGGACAGTGAATAATGGAACCCCTGCGTCTGGAGCAGAGCTCTGGGACCACCACAAAGTCTGGACAGTTGGCACCTTTGCTCCCCAGCTCACAGGGAAAGAAGAACAATACAGGCAGAATCTAATTTTGAGGAGCAAATCATTTTAAAAATATACCCAAGACTAGAAATGTAGGTACACAGAATGAGTCACCAGCCACACATCTAAATTCCAGATGAAGTGAACAATGAGAGTGCTAGTGTGATCAACTGAGCCTACTTTAGGGAGATATCACCTCTGTATTTTCCCTTAAGCCTTCACAGTTTTTGTTACATTTGACTATCACTTGCACTTACATTTTCTTTTGATTAACCCACTTTACTTAAATTAGAGCACATTTATTTTTTTTTCTGAAACAACTTAAATCTTTGGAAACAGCAACAGTTTCATCATTTTTATTAAAGTAGAAATATTTAGTTGTATGCCATTGTTAATCCTGTGTCCCATGTCTAACCCAGTGTTCCAGGCTTCTCATTTTGAGATACCTAGATCTTCTCTAATCACAAACCATCTAGTCCCCTGGTACTGCTTACAAAGTGGTGGAGTACAAGAAATTAAGCTGAGTTAGATGTTTTTCAAACCTGACATGTGTCTAGATAACAAGATAGGTGATCTTGGGCAAGTATTTTTCCTAGGTGTGTAGTCATCTTCTGACTTGACATAGTTGCTCTATAACCTGCTGTAAAATGTTCTGTTTCTATAGGAAGGACACTCCCGATGTCACGGTGTCTTTTTTAAGGCAGCAAGGATCCTTTGGCCTTACTTCAAAGTGTACCTTTGTTTCTAGCTATAGTCTTCTCTCTCTTTTGGTCTCAGGGGACAGAACTCTTGGATAACTGAAGGTTCAGGTATTGAATGCTCAGGCATCGCTGGATCCAGAAACTCAAATGAATTTGTCTTTATCTTTCAATGTCAATGCCCCTTTGCTGGCTTATTCTAAATATGGCTGTGTAATTAGTTGGCAAAATATCATTCAGCTGTTACATGCTTGCATCATACCAGATTAGCAATCCAGGAAAATGAGAGCACTTCTTTCTTTACTATCAGTTCCAGCAGGAATCCTAGGAACATATGCCCCCAAAACACTTACTCTAGGCAGTGTATATTACTCTCTACTGGGCCAGGCCAGGTCAAATGAATAACTGTTCAGCCAGCAGGATGTTGCTTCACCCAAACTATTCTCATTGAGAATGAGGGAGGGGGCAGGGTAATCCGAGAGAATGAATGATAGGATCAAATAACACTTTTCTTTCATCTCCTTCTCTTCCTTAACTCCCTCTTGAAGTAGATGAATTCACTGGTTGATTATTACCCAAGCAATTTTAATGACTGCAGCCCAGGTGCTAGTGATTGAGGGATTTTTGTATTACTTGAATTTTGTCTCTGTTTGATCAGTTTTTCCAAGAATGTTGCTCTCCCCTCATTTCTATAATCCTTGCTCTGATCCAAGAGTTTTTCACCTTGGTTTTATTGGCCTGTGATGGCAATTTAGTATTAATGGGAACTTTCAGAGGATCCAGGATCCCTCTGGAATTGCAAGATCTGAGAGTTATGTGTCTGCGCATGTAAACATGTTTATGAAAAGAGAGTGGATAGGTTTCATTAGATTTTCAGATCCCACAACCAGACACTGCATGTGGATTTTGTGGGCACTATAGACATGTAATACCTGTATGTCAAATCCAAACCTAATTGCTAATTACATAGCCACTGCTTTTACTCCTTTCTCTTGACCTCTACTGAGCCATGAGCAGTTGGATGTTTCTATGACTTGCTGGCCTGATAGTGGGCATTGCTCAGAGGTGTTTGCCAGGCGCTGCCTGTGATGAACCACACTGTCTAAGACTGTCTGATCTGACTTGCTTGCCTTTTTAGGCTTTCCTGGACCAACCCTCTGCCTTCCAATCACATCTCATTGTCATCCCTTTCTGAGGGCAGAAGGATTTTATTTTATTTTACATTTTTTAAAGATTTATTTATTTATGCATACAAGCTGGGGTATAGGTCAGAGGCGTGAGGTGGTGAGAGGGTTCACCAGAGACAGAGTGGGGAGCAGAACGGGCAGATGGACAGAAATACACTGCTGAGGGGAGCAGCGGGCGAGGCAGGAGAGGTCTACCACACCATGTGGGAATCTCCCTTGTTGAGTGCTGAACTCGCCTCGCTGCTGCTGCGCTGCGCTTAACCGCTGCGCCACCAGGGAGGCCCAAGCACAAGGATTTTATTTTTTTTTATTTATTTATTTTTATAATATATATTTTTATTGTTATTTATGTCTTTTACATTTTGCATTCCCCTTGGGTAGCCCACCACCAATTCACCCGTGATCCATCTCCATGGTCCCTTGCATTCTTTTCTATTCCATTTTGTGCCCTTTCCCTTCCCTCCCTCCGGCTCCCTCCTCCCCCCACTCCCCCCCACTGATTGTCTCTCTCCCACCCGGCCTCCCTATAGTCCTGTTATAAGTGAAACCATTCGATATTTTTCTCTTTCTTTCTGGCTTATTTCACTGAGTATGATCCCCTCTAATTCCATCCATGTCACTGCAAATTGCATGTGTTTATCTTCTTTCCATGCTGAATAGTCCAAGCACAAGGATTTTAAACCATTAACTCACTTCTCTCTTTTCCTAGTTATGGATATAACAGATATCATCAAGGGGAAAGCAGAGAGTGATGAAGAAAAGCAGCACTTCATTCCATTTCACCCGTGAGAGATTTCCCACTTCTTTAATTCTTTTAAAGCATACCCATTGTCATGGAGGGCCACTGGATAGCAAAGTGGGTGATAGCTAGGTGGGATTCCTGATGATGGAGGAAGGATGAGAATGATGGCCTCAGTGTAAGGCACCCAGAGCCAGCAGCTTTCCACCCCTTAATTCATCAAACACTATCTATTCAACAGACTGACTAAAGGCTGGCAGAGGACTAGGTGCTGTGCTACACATAGGGGATGAGGTGGTGGGCAAGACCCATATGACTGTCTTTGTGGAACACATATTTAGATGAGGATTAAACAGAGAACCAACAAAAGATTAATGTGTTTATCACGAGTCAGACAGGAACCATGAGTGAAACAGCAGTTTATAGAATAAAGAATCTAAATGTGGTTCTTGTAGGTAGAAATATCCATGACCTAAAAGGACAGTAGCAAGGAAGTTCCCCAGTTTGAGAGCACTGTCCTTAGTTTGCTTCCTCAAGCATGGTCCAATGAGAAAGGTGGTTTGTTTCAGATAATCTCAGTGACCCTGGTTAAGGGTCTTAGCAGGAACAGCTAAAGACTTTGCTACCTTGCTGAGCAGATACTCATTTTGCGGGCCTAAGAGAAGTTCTTTTGAGAAAGTATTTCTTAATGTAGCACTCTCTGTGCTGGCTGAGGCAGGCTCACATTTCACTTAAAGGTTATGGATGGGCTGGCTACTTTCTGGAGTACCTGTACCTGTAAGGTGGGGCTCACATGAGGATACCAAATGAGTATTTTTCATTCTCTTTTCCTTTCCAGGGTGACTGCTGAGAATGATTTCCTACACAGCCTAGTGAGCAAAGTCACAGCCTCCAAGGGAGACAGTGGAGGGCAAGGTACAAAGCCAAGTCATTGACTTAGCTGGGCCTGACTCCAACCTGGGAACCCCTGATCTGCAGCAAACAGTCCCAATCCTAAACCCTGGAAACATAGCCTTCCTTCAGGCTAGGCCACTTTGAAGAATAGGAACATGTGGCTTAAATAGAGACAGAAACCACATCTCCTAAACAAATGGGAGGCATGTCCTAGTGTCCAAAGGAATAAAGGAACTGATCCATCCTGACTACCTCCTGTGTGCCAGGCTCTTTGATATGTTTCCTTGTTTGATTTCATCCTTCCTGTCCTGTGAGAAAATGGTATCGACCCCACTTTGCAAAGGTTGGGTATGGAGAGACAGGATAATTTGACAGAAGCTGGCAATGGCTAGAAATAACCAGTGGGATTCAAACCCAGAAGTGACTCACTCCAGGGCCCCACCTATACCACTTTCTCTCCCCAGAGCTAGGTCACTACATACATTGTTGTCTGTCTCTTCTTCCAGTGGTCTTCTCCAGAAAGAGACCGAGGGGGCAGATGGTGGAAGGGTAACAATGAAAGAACACCTTGAAGAAGGTGGTTCCTTAGTGAGTGTTCCTTTCCAGGCCTCTGGGTAACCATGAAGATGCTCGTGGGTGACATCATTCAGATCCGCAAGGACTACCCACACCTGGTGGACAGGACAACTGTGGTGGCCAGGAAGCTGGGCTTCCCGGAGATCATCATGCCAGGTCTGGCCATTCCCCGGGCAGGGCAGGAAGGGCCCAGCTTGTCAAATTCAATTTCTCTGAGAGTCAACTCCTTCCTTTTCTATTGCCTCTGTCCATTTCTCTCCCCAAAGGTAGCTCCTGAAAACAATATTTGTATGTCCAAAAATCTTCTACCCATTTACATATTAAACACAAACTTATAAATATACACATGCTCTCTGTGTCATTATGTTGCATACTTTCTATAGTTTCTGCAACTTGCTTGATCATTTATTTATCACAAACAGCATTCTTTCTACTTTACTACATATAGAATAATTCCATTCTTTCCAGGGGAATATTGTCTTTCTCTTATATTTTTAAGCTATTTAATTACCCAAAGAATCCATTCTCATTTAAAAATATTCAAATAGAATTAAAAGGTCTAAAATTATACCTTAAAAACTCCCTCAGATCTTTGTCTCCAGAAGTAACCACTACTATTAACATTTTTCCAAGTGCCTCTATAATAAAAGAAAAACAAATGACATTATATGATAACACTCCTTTGAAACTTTGCTTTGTGTGTTAAGCCTATGTTTTGGACTTTTCCTGACCTCACTGGTTTATTCCTTCTTTCTGCAGTTGAATGGTAATCCCTTGGGGGCCTGTATTGTATTCAACATAAAGCTTTACCTGAAACGTCAATTCCATGCACAGTCCCCTGTGGAATTTTTAATTCTTATCTTCCCCCAGTTCCTGATGACCATACTGTGCTTCCTCCCAAACCTGTGTTTTTAGGATACATGCTCAGTCAGTCTATCCTCTTTCACACAGTAGAAAATCTGTGGGATGGCTCTCACTGATGTTTTTCCTGGGGCAAGATCAATTCAGTTGGTGCTTTCCTTTGCCTTCCCAGAAGGTGTCACTAGAGGATGAAAATTAAATGATTTTAATGGAGAGAAAATCATGACCAACTTTGTTCATCCTCACTTGATTTTAATTTTATGAATAGAAGCCAAGGTTGGGGGCACTTCCCCACCCACCCACACGCCCACACGCACACACGCACACCTGCCCTCACACCCATGCTTTCATGTCTGTAGTGTCTCACCTGCTGCATAGACTCTAACCCTTGTCTCTCTCACCCTCTCCCTCAGGGGATGTCAGGAATGACATCTACATCACTCTCTTACAAGGTGACTTTGACAAGTACAACAAGACCACACAGAGGAATGTGGAAGTGATAATGTGTGTGTGCACTGAGGATGGCAAAACGCTGCCGGTAAGGGACCCTACTGTTGCTCCGGGTGACAGCCCCCACCTCCCCTCCTTGGGTACCTCTGGCACCTCTGCTCAGAACCATTTGTTTTCCTTTCCCTGTTTGATCCTAATTTCTGAATGCTAGGTCCCTTGGGGGTGGTGTTGAGTGATGTGATCTACACCTTTAGAGCTTGGTTAGCCCAGTAGCCCATAATAAGACTTAGAGTGGTTATTTCTTTCACCAAAGCAGTTTTTCAATGTCTGTTCCTTTCTCTCCATGACTACTTGTTTTTCTTTCTCTTCTTCTTTTACTTCCTTCCTCCTCCTTTCTCTCCTCCTCCTTCTCCTCCTCTTCTTTTTTGCTTGACTCCAGCTTACAGGTTAGCCTTTTGCAGTTAAAATGTCATTTTCATTGAAACCTAACTGGTTTATTCCAGAAATATTCATGGCAAGAAAGAAGATCAATACAGAGCCTTGGGCTGGAGAGGAGACTCAGGATGGTCTCAAAGCAGCCAACCCCAACACTTAATCTAACTCCCTAGCAGTCAACCAGAAATTCTGATGGAAAGCTTTGCTCTTAAATTGGTCTCCAGGGGGCCACCAGAGTGTATTCAAGAATGCAAAGCACATTGTTATAAATATTTATACAGCATATGTCCTGTACAATATTTGTCATGTGTGTTTACATTTATTTACTTATATTTCCTTTAAGGTTGTCAGCAGTTATGGCCAGTGTGTGGGAGGGTTTTGCTTCTCAATTTCTCCTTTCAAATATTTAGCTGAAAATAAAGTCAGCTCTCAGCAGAAGCTTTAAGATGGGCAAGTACTCCTCTTAGACCACAGTAAGAGTAAGCCTCTTAGATAATACATAGTGTGGGGGTTAATGTTATCATAAATCGCCCATTCTAGCCTTGGGATCTGGAGCTGGACACATTTTGCTACTCTCTGCCTAAGAATAACTAGCATTCAGAGAGGAGTTGCTAAGTGCCAGGCACTGTGGTAAGTGCAATGCATTACCGTTATCGTCCCCAGTTTCTAGAGGAAGAACTTGGTCCAGTGGAACAACTTTCCTAAGGCCATAAAATTATTATATGGCACAGACGAGGCTCCTAGCCCTCTTAAATACTTCACTTTAAAGCCTGTAGCTTAAAAAACAATTCTCTGGTTTATTTCTCATATTAAAATGAGGCTAATAACCACTTCTACCAAATTCTGTGATGATTCATAAACATTTTTCAAGTTTAAAGAAACCCCCACAATTTCCTTTTTGTTTGAGGAGACAGGCTCCCATAATTAATATATACTGGAGCAAAATCCAAGCATTTAACTCACCCTCTTTTTGTTGGATTCTGAAACTTTTCTGAAAAATAAAATAAGTGAGAGACACTTTGCTCAAAGGGTCACAAAGATAGCACAGAGGGTTTTCATCTAAAAGGGAAATTGTATTTCGTGAATGTATAGACCATTGCTTTGAAGTTATTTTTAATCCCATTACCTGTTGGAGAACTTTTTAACCTCAGTTTCATTTTTTAAAACATGGATATGCTTGCCTTCAGTGTTGCTAAAGGACAAATTAGAAGGAAGACTTAGCAGCAAAGGGGGCATCTTGTCTCATTCTGGAACCATACTTACTTCCACCTTCACCACTCTTTTCAGTCACACCCAACCAGCCTGAACAGGCACGCTTAGCATAGATGAATATATGAGCAGGTATTCTGGGGGGCTGAAATAGTAAGGTAACTGTGGGGCAGGGTGATAATTTGCAGTTTGATCTATTAGGAAAGTTCTGGGGGAGTTCAGTTGACTGACTATTGAAAATTGCTAAGGAAGGCTGTGGAGGTTTTTCTTTCTCTATTTGCAGAAATAAATATTACTGCCTAATTAAGCATCAGGTGGCACACTCAAACACTCCTGTTTGATTCTGGTGAATTCCTGTGGGAGCAGTTCTCTTTAGAGATGCTGATTTCTCCTTCTACTCCAGGTGTACACTGCTCTTGGCAGAGTAGGTTAAACATGCCCTTCACTCATTTTGGGGTCTGAATGACATTATTTGGGAGGGGTCATAGCAGCAAAGCCATCTGGTTGGGCTCTGGGATCAAATAGGTTCAGATCTCAGCCTCTCCTCCTATTTGCAGAGTGATCTTAGGCAACATATTTTTTTTCATCTGTAAAGGAGGAATAATAGCCTCTCCCTGATGGAGTTGCAGATTAAACAAAATAGTAGGTGTAAGAGACCTGGTATGCAGTAAATATTGAGTAATAGGAAGTAAGGTAATGCTTGGAGAAGACAGACCAACTGCAGGTTAAACCCTGTTCAGGAACTGGTTCACATGGGCAGTTAAATGTGGCTGCCTGAAGCAAGTTGTAGAAGTGAAAAGGCTCAGATGCCAGATGGAGAAGGCTTTGCTCTTCTGAGACCAGTTAGTTTAAGGGATGGAGGGATGGCATGGGGAGCTTGTAGTCTAGTGGTGAGATTATGGCCTCTCCCACACAGCCAGACTCAAAGCCCAGCTCAGCCCAAATTTGTAGGATAACCTTGAGCAAGCTGCAAAATATCTTGCAACCTAAGACTCCCTAAAAACACCACCAGCAAGTGACTCCTTACTCTTGTGACTATCAAATGAGGTAACTACATAACAGGTATTCATTCAAGTTAACTATTATTATCAGAAAGGTACAGTTGCCGCTAAGCTTGATTCCAGCCTTGTAGATGCTAATGTCATCTTCCCATGATGTGGCCTTGTCTACATAGACACTTCAGGTTCTTGAAGTGCTTTCACATCAGTAGTATGTCATCTTTTCCTCAGGTGATTTTTTACGAGATGAACAGGGCCTTGATTAAGAGCCTGATATTTCCATTTGCTGATATGTCTCCCAAGGTCACATCAGCACCAACACCCTCTAGGCTTCTTGACTACTATTCAGATTTTCTTCAACTGACCTGAGGCCAATTTTCAGCCTTTCCAGTTAATTGGGGCCTGAGGAGGTAGATAATGGGGAAACTGATTAAATAGACTTCCTTGAGATACATGTATATGTAAAAATCTATGTTTTCCTTAAACCTGGACTCAGCCCCTGCTCATAATGCTCTCTGGACACACTTGGCAACATTCAGTTTTATCTCTGAGGTTGGGAAGTGAAGGGCATTGTTGTAAACCTTTCTTATAATAATTCTGAGACTCCTTTGCCTTAAGCAACCAAAAATTTTTATCATTGGAATGGTTTTGTGGGAATGTGTTGCTTGCTGTTCAGCAATTTGACTTTCACTAAAGATATATACATATTTTCAGATTTTATAGTCTACATGGGATTCACTGGAGCTAAAGAAACTCTAAGACCATCACTGCCATGAGATTTCAATCTTGGGAGGCTAGAAGGCATCTAGGTTGTTAAAGAAGGAACATTGGACACAGAGTTAGAGGTTCTGAGATTAAGGTCCATCTCTGTTATATTTAGGCAAATGACAGTTTTTCAGGGCCTCACTTTATTCAGTTTAGAAATGGAAATAATGGCAGTAGTCATCTGAAGTGTTTATGAGGATTGAATTAAGTGAGGAAGTGCACATATAGGACTCAGTACAATACAGGACACCAAATACTCTCTAGATGACCAGAAAAACTTTGGATGCATGTTTTTAGTTCAGAGTCTCAAGAAGTTCTGAAAGGCTTTAACCCATTGAAAACCAAGAGAGTTTTGTGTGTCTTCCTCATTTACAGGTCACTGGTTACCCTTGTTTGTTCAGAAATAGTTCTGAAAAGACACTCTATTCTCATTTTCAAATGAATTCTATGTGGCTACAAGTACCGCCAGCAAATACTGAAACTGAGCTCTTTCTTTCTTGGTAACTCGTAAGGAGAGAGAGCATTTTCTAGTGATAGGGGTAGGGTTCTCCTTCCCACAGGTTGACTTTGTTCACTGGGGGTCCTAAAGTGCCAGCAGTAGGCTCACTTTGATCACTCAACTGGTGAGGGGACAAGGATCCATTGGAGAATTTGATGGAATAAGGTGAGAGGCATGGACTCTCTAACCATAAAAATGCCCTGACACATGGTTTTGCAATTTTAGGACCTGAGGCTCCAAAACCAATTCTCATGCCCCTAGATCTCTGGAGACCTGAGATTCAGTCTGCCTGTTTGGTATAACAATTACATTTTGAAGCTTTCAGGGTGACTCTTAGATCTTGTTTTGGGGCCAAACTGCTGGAATAAACAAAGAGAGAATTGAGGACCAGCATATTCTACTAGAAGATAATTCCTTGTTACTCTTAGGGTGATTTTTATGGCAAAGGATATTCTCCACAGGCTTGCTTGCTCTGTGCTAAGTGTCTGCTCAGAATGTCCTTTCCACATTTCTGCTCAGAGTCAATTCAGATCGTCCTTAAAAATTCTCAACTGTCCTCTCCTTCAAGAAATCATTCCTCAGGCTGCATTTGTGTTCCTCCTCTGTGCCCCACAGTCGCATCTGTCCCTCATCATAGTGATTTGTCTGCTTATTTAGTGATCTCTCCACCAAACTTTGAGACCTCATGGCAGGGCTAAATTCTGACTCATATCCATAGCCCAGAGCTCAGCAAGACCTGGTCCTCTGGAGTGATCTGTAACTGTGGGTTCCCTCAGCATCCCTGCCTATGAGTCTGTCTGAAGTCTGTGTGCCCTCCTCCCCTTGCCTAGATTCTGTGCCTTGGTGTGTTAGCATTAGAAATCCATCAGAAGGAGCTGCTGCTTGGCTGATCTGAGCCTGTTTGTAAACTCTGTGCACATTCAGATTTAGGAAACAAATAGGATTAATAAGACTGGCAGCGTGCAGTCATTGCAAGGCTGGTTACCATTTACAATAAGGCAGCCACGTCAGCGCCTGGTGCGCTCCAGTGGTTTTCAGAATGCAAGTAATAGAATTTCTGTAGTTAAGCAGCTGTCACTTCCAGGGCTGGGGACATTGGTATATAAATCCTTAATGTAGAAAAGTCATGAGGGGTACCTGGCAGAAGGGTTTGGAAAGGCAGAATTATCCTAGGACTTGAGATCAGTCTTGGCCTTGGGACCCAAATTTTCCAAGCACAGAAAGTGGTAATACTGTAGTGTTTTCTCTCTTTTCATTTTTCTTGGATCAGAATGCTATTTGTGTGGGAGCTGGGGACAAGCCCATGAATGAGTATCGGTCCGTTGTGTACTATCAAGTCAAACAGCCAAGGTGGATGGAAACTGTCAAGGTAATAATAATAATGCTAACAATAGCAGCAGCAGTTACGTTTTTAGTGACCCTGGGGTACCTCCCCAAAATCTGAAACAGCACCTAAGCCTGTGTCCAATCGTGTCAGGCAGTGGAAATGGTGACCCAATGGAAAACACCCTAGTTCTCTTGATCACCCTTCACTGGCCGAAGACTTAATCTCTGTGAAACTTTCAGAGTGTCCTTTGTGGACAGTGCCCAGCCCACAAGCTATGTCATCCTGCTCAGCATTCAGAAGTGACAGCTCTTATGAGCAAATTTGAGGCTTTAAAAGGCCACTTAATGTCTAAAAGATGGAGGTGGCATTAACCACAAATATTCACATTACCAGATTGTCACACTAAGCAGAAGGGAACATTGTGCATTGGGAGAAGACTTTAGTATTAATTCAGTGAACAGTGACGCTTGATCACAGCTTCAAATAGCTCTCATTATAATTAGCAGCAATCTTTACTCTCTCCCTGTCCTCTGAACCAAACTCAAGATTTTCACATGACTTCCCTTTCAGAGATAGATGTTCAAACCTCATCTCTTCAAATTGATGACCAGCCCAACTTCGGGGTCAGAAAGCTATTGGGCCAGTTTGGTTTTCTCATCTTTATCCTCTTGAACCTCAGTTACATCTCTTTGCTAGTCCTGATCACATGTTTGGTATAATGACATATCACCTCATGTGAGCTATGAGCTCTTTGAGAGTGCAGGGCCTCTGCCTTAACATCAGCATGACAGTGCCACAGGTGACTGGCCTGTAATAATCATTCAATACACAGTGAAGGGATTAGTAGGATGCAGCAGCCCAGGAGTCTCAGTGTTTATGCACTGTATGAAACACACAAATTAACAGTGGAACTTTTTGGACTCAATTTTCATTTTATGGAGCAGGGAGCACCCCGCAGTACTCATTTGTTTGGTTTTCAATTGTCTTCAGTGCTATTCAAACATGTCCTTTTTAAAAATCAAAGTAGTTTTCTCATGGGTAGCTAAGTTTCTCTGCTTTGGCATGAATTGCACCTTAGACTGAGATTTGAGATGGGCTAGCGCAGAGGCAGGCCAAAGTATCTCAATCAAGGGTACCAACAGATCACTCACTGGACAATGAAACTTGTATGACCAGTGAATGATCATCTTAGCTCAGTGGCCAAGGAGGCGAAAACATCTGGACATGTATCCAACCAAGGATGGGAATGAACCCTAGGACTTTCCCAAATATTATTGGATTCAAGTATCCATATTAATTTGCATAAGTGAGAGTCTTCAAGCAAACCCCTAATGACTGTTGTTAATTTGCTAAACCCTGCTGCAATTGCCAGAACTCCTGGAGTGTGTAAGGAAAATGTGTATTGTGCAGTTTGCAGTGCATCAAATCCTGTGCTAAAGTTATGTGACTTTTATATCAATTTGGGGAGATTCATTTTCCCCCACTATAATTTACAGACCTCTCGTCATTGGCTGGCAGTGCAATTTGCCAAATGGATTCCATTTGTTACTTTATTTTCTCTTCATAGCTAGTTCTTATGTAATTTATTTACAGTTCATCAGGCTTGATGGAGCTTGATGGATGGGTAATAAATCAGCATGCAGCACTCTCAGTTAAATGGTCAGGCTGCCTTGGGAGATGGGGGACTGGAGTGGGGTGGGCCATTTAACTTATTGTCTTCTGAGCTCTGGTCTCTGCTTGCTGAGGTGGCAGTCCCTATTGAAGACATGCAGAAGATCCATCTGCGGTTCATGTTTCGTCATCGGTCCTCTCTGGAATGTAAGTACTCAATCAAATGGCATCTCTGTAGCTCCCCTAAGAGAGGATTGAGTGGGATAGCTGGGTGACCCATCTATCATTCCTTCCTAACCTCACAATCCTACTTCCAGCTAAAGACAAAGGAGAAAAGAACTTTGCCATGTCCTATGTGAAGTTGATGAAGGAAGATGGGACCACTCTGCAAGATGGAAGCCATGACTTAGTTGTCCTAAAGGTATACCATCATTGGGAATTAATTCTGCAGTGAGGGGGTGCAGGAAGCAAAGGGGGCCTCTCTGGTGGCGCAGTGGGTTAAGTCTCAGCACTATGAAGCTGTCCGCAGCCACTGCAGCACGAGTTCATTACCAGCCAGGGAGGTTCCCACATGGTGCAGCAGACCTCTCCTGCCTCGCCCGCTTCTCCCCTCAGGAGTGTACTTCAGTCAACCTGCCTGTTCTGCTCCCTGCTCTGTCTCTGGTGAATTCTCTCACCACCCCCACCTCTGGCCTACACCCCAGCTTGTGTGCATAAATAAATAAATCCTTAGAAAAAAAAAAGAAATAAAGGGGAGATGGTAGAATTGCTTAGTGATTAGCAGTAGGGATCCAAGAATCACATCTAATAGGACATACCAGCTTTGTAGCCTGTTACAAAACCTTAGCTTCTCTGAATCTCCACTTCTTCATCTATGAGCCTTAAGTGAAAAATTGTGTGGATTACATGAGACTCTTCATGTAAACATGACAGTGATAGGTACATGAAACATTCAATAAAAGGACAAGTTTACTGTTACATACAGGATGGACTGCTGACTCTCAGTGGACCTCTGTGGAATGTGTAGGTGACTGGGAAGAAACTTTTGAGAGATGCCTCACTGTAGCTAGTGGAAAAATTTTAGGATTTGGGGCCCTGATCCTGGTGCTGGATATGGAATCATCTCTGATGTTTGAGGCTCAGTTTCTTTTTCCTTAAGTGGTGATGGTGATACTTATGACAGGTCAGTGAGGTCCCATGCGGAAGGGCCATATAAAAAGGGTACAGATGTCAGCCTTTGTTATGTTTACATCATGAGGCTTAGACTGATTTCAAGGAGAGGGAAAGTATTTTTTATCTAACCTACAAGTTTTTCTATGACTCCTCTTGTGGCAGTAGGAAACCTCTGCCAACACCTGACTGGAGGCATAGCAAGCAGCATGTGGCTGTGGAATCGGTAGAGGCTAATGGATCAGCACAAGGATTTAACCCTTGCTCTTGACTTTCTCACCCTTGTAGGCTGAAACTGCCCCTTTGCCTCTGGTCTGTATGGCAAACACAGCCACATCAGCCTTTATCAGGATGTTCTCCTTTGAGTCTGTCTCTCTGATGTTTCCAGAAACCCTTCCTTTCTTCTGTACAGCCTCTGTTTTTTCAGTTATGAAACATCTTGCCTTGAAAGCCATTCTCCCAACCGATTGTAAGCACACTGAGGACAGAGGCCCATTTGCTGTCAGTTTTCAACTTATTTACTATAAGCCTTCTTTTTCTCATCTGGAAACTGAGACAGATAATAGTGTCTACAACAGTAACAATTGTTAAGCTTAGATTAAATCAACTAAGGCATCTAAATCACTTAGTGTGGCATCTGGTTCAGAGTAAGTGCTCAAAGATTAACTCCTATTGTGCCTACTTGGAATCATTCATTTCAGCATGCCCAGGGACTTATGTGTCCACTTAAAATCTTTAGGAAGTAAGTCATATTATTAATTCTCAGTTTGATCATGAGATAAATGAGACAAAGAGGCAAAGAATGTATCCAAGATGACACAGACATATGAATGTTGGAACAGGATCTAGATCCCAGGATGTTTTTACTTTGGTGCCTTTGCTGACTTCTTTTAGCTGATTTCCTGTCTTCCTGGGGGGCATGTGTTAAGATCTCAAAAAATTTAGGATGAATTAAAATGACTGACTGGGAATCTTCAGTTCCTTCTGGGTCATTAATGAGGTCCACAGAGTCTTAAACTAATTGACCAAGTCCCTTTCCACTAACATAATATTGAGTTCTCGCTTATTTTGTAGAAAATAGCCCTGCTTTCATGAGCTTATGTTTGTTGCTCTCTGATGGTATTCCTCATTATTTCTGATCCTCTCCACTTTACAATGTGTAATCTGGTCACTGCAAGTTATGCTGCACTGACATGTGCCCTTGAATTGGGGAAGTAATAAAGCTGTTGTTTCCAGGGGGACAGCAAGAAAATGGAGGATTCCAGTGCTTACCTGACCCTTCCTTCTTATCGACACCACATGGAAAACAAGGGGGCCACCTTAAGTAGAACCTCCAGCAGCGTTGGGGGACTCTCTGTCAGCTCCAGAGATGTGTTTTCCATTTCCACCTTGGTGTGTTCCACAAAGCTCACCCAGAACGGTAATGGAACCATCACGAGTTGTGGTGTGTGTGTGGTGTACAAGTGAGTGTGTTTGTGGGGTTATGTACTTGTTTGCATGCATGGGAGTAAATATATGTATAATCAGGACCTGGGAGGTCCTAATATGGACATTTTAGATCAGTAAGAGTAATTTTGCTTGTTTTGATGTATTTTAGTGGGCTTACTGGGTTTGTTGAAGTGGCGTATGAAGCCTCAACTGCTACAGGAGAACTTAGAGAAATTGAAGATCGTGGATGGAGAGGAAGTGGTGAAGGTCAGTGGGAGCTTCATTTGTTTGTATTCATGTACCAACGATGGAGCTTTGGACCATGAGTGGCTTTAGGGAGAAATGAAGTGTTGAAGGAGTGGGACAGCGTTTACTCTGATAATTGAGTGTCCCAAGCTGATGTGCAAAACCGTTACAGGGAAATCCAGAGTGTGAATTTATTTGATGACAGCTCAGTTTCTGGAAATAGATCACCTTCCATATAGATCCCAGCTTACCCAGTTGCCATCTTTATGAGATGATATTATGAATGTGCCATATTTCCCAGGATTGTTAGGAGCATTCAGAGTAACACTAAACATTTTCCAGTAAAATATCATACATAAAACACAATAATTTAACTGAAGCATACAAAACATACCAAGTTAAATAAATAATAACTATTAATTATTTTTGTTGTTACAAGTTGCTGGAATCGTATAATCCATTACTACTACCTACATATTACCTTTAGAAATAAAAAGCATTCTTGGTTTCCACTACTTGAAGAGCCTTATATGTTAAACATGAGAAAAGGAAGGCCATCAGGACTCACATTTTCAATGAAACAAGCAGAAAACAAACAAATGTCAGACATGGTGGTAGAGAATATAGTGTCTATAGTACAGACCTAATTAAAGTAACCCTCTTTTCCAGCCCTGTGTATTGGGACAAGTGTTTTCCAAAGGTCCTAGTGATTTTGTTTCCATAAAAAGGTTACTGTGGCTAGAAATCTGAGGTTAAATATCTTTCTTTATGTGGTCGCTCTCTCTTTTGAGGCACTGTAGGAGATGCTCATCCTGAAATATGGAGTGATATGAAACTTTAGTTATTTGTCCATAAATGGAGAAGCAATGATCATATTTCTAGATCAAATGCTTTAAATGTGCACTACTGACCCACCTGCTTGGTCCAGCAATGCCAAGGGATCCCAGGCATCCTTTGATAACATAAACCACCTTGGGTATCTTGGAAAAATCATCTGGGAGGGAATTTCATTGTCATCCTATTTCATTATTTAGTTTTTAAAGTCTGTAATGCAAGTATAATATATCTGCAGTAAAATATGTACAGAGAACTTAAGAGTACAGTTCAGTATATTTTTACAAAGATACACACTCATATGCAATCATGTATTGCACAGTGATGGGGATATATTCTGAGAAATGTGTCCTTAGGTGATTTTGTCATTGTGCAAACATCATAAATTTGTATAATTACACAAACCTAGATGGTGTAGTCTCCTACATACTTAAGCTGTATGGTACAGCCTATTGGTATCACCATCATATATGTAGTCTATTCTTGACTGAAACATCATAAAGTGATACATGACTCTACCCACCACCACCTAAATAAAGATACAGAATACTTAGCATTTGAGTAATTCCCTCATTTCCCTCCTCAATAAGTAACCCACTTGGAGAAAACTACTCTGCTACCATCATCATAGACAGGTATTTGTCTGTTCTTGAATGTCATAAAAATAGAGTATTAATGAACATACATTTTTGTGTCTGACATCTTAATTTACACAGTATGACGATTATTCTCTTTTATTGCCGTGTAGTATTCTGTGATGTAAAAATGCCATCATACATTTATTTATCCATTCTGCTGTTGGCAGACATTGGGTTGCTCCAAGTTCTGGCTCTTGTGAATAAAGTGCCCTGGACCTTTTGACCTCAACTGTGGTGAATGTGTTTTCTCATTCTCTTGGTTACACCTGGTGAGTGTGATTTCTAGGCCACCTGCACTCTTTCTTAACACAACCTTTATCATTGTGTCCAGTTTCTCCAGGATACTCTGGATGCCCTTTTCAACATCATGATGGAGCATTCTCAAAGTAATGAGTATGACATCCTCGTCTTTGATGCTTTGGTAAGAGAGAGGGGACAGGTGCTCAGTGGCATTCAACATTAATGTGTTTCTCTATGTGAGAACTCTAAGAAATTGTACCTTTTGTGGTCCTTTTTGTGATTTCTTTGGAGGCTTTGTAATGTTTGGGCAAGCAGAGCAGGGAATGAACTCCTGTTTGCTTTTATTTGCTTTGAGTTCATTTGAAAGCGTGGCTAGAGTAGATGAAAAGGGAACTTTAATTGTTGATATCAGAGTAACATTGGTTGAAAGTACTTGAGACTGGATATTGTGAATGATTGCTTTGACTTACCATGGATGCTGAAAGTTAGTCCTTGGCCAGACTGTAAAACATCCAATATGCTTCCTAAATTTCCTAAAAGGAGATTTACCTTCTTAACTTCTTTTACCTGGTCAGTCTCCATCTCTTCAGATTCATGACATTTCTCCTGCCCACCCAGAACCTTTTATAGTGTACACCATCCAGATTGCTCCTCCTTCCGTCTTTCCAAATACTCTTCTCCTCCTCTCTCTTTTCTAACTCATATTTTCCCCGTGTCATGTCAAAATAAACATAAGAAATAACCACATTGGGTTATCAGTGATCGACAGTCTTAATATTGTAACTCCTTATTGCAGTGACATTTTTCTTTTTTAAGAGGTTATTTGGAGAAAATTGTGACAATCCTGTGTTTTCTAAGAATACCTCCGCAGAAGCTAGCCCTAAAAACAAAACTGTGTGACAAAAAGATCCTTTGATTAATAATTTAGGAAAATTTTGAACAATCCTCTTGGATTTTCATGAAGCAACTAAGTGTATTAAAGGCTCTGATAAGTCCTGCTCTAAATAGCACAAGCATTGATGATAACTTGAGCTTTTGAAAGCTTTGAGATTCATTTATTCATAGAAGCTTTAACTATGAATCTCTTCTATCTCTTTTCAAGCTTATTTGACCATGATTCCCTTTTGTCATTTAATACCCTATAGTATACATCATGGAAGACTTTTTAGGACAGGCAATATCTTAATGAAAAGAACTAAAGATATATTAATGAACTAGTTCCTGAGCAAAAAAAATTGTGTTAGGGGTTCAGTTATGCCATGTAAAAATGGGCTGCCCTCTCTGTGCCTGCCCTGAAAATATTGATTTCTTGCCTTTGTCTCAGATCTACATAATAGGACTCATTGCTGACCGGAAATTCCAGCATTTCAACACTGTTCTGGAGGCGTATATTCAACAACATTTTAGTGCTACGTTGGCTTACAAGTAAGCAACTGTACACGTAGGGATTACTTCTCTACTTGCCCTGCCGGGGTGGCTGGATCACAAGAACCTTGATTTTTTTTTTTTTTTTTTTTTTTTTTTTTTGGTAACCATCTTGTGTAAGTTAACGCTTTCCTGTTAAGACCCAATCTGTACCTGAGTTATTTGGAATAAGTAAAAAATATGTAAACCCATTATTTGGGATGAATACTTTTTGGTAGCAGAAATATATGAAAGTGTTTGGTTATTCATTCAGTCAGTCAGTTATTGAGCAACTACTTGTGGTAGACATTGGAATTCAAAAGTTAGAAAGAAGGTATGTATGCCAAGCAATTCAGTACAGTTTGGGTATAGGGAACTGAGGATTAGAGATGGGAGATGATGCTAGACAGGTTGGTGGATGCTAGTTTGTTAAGGGGGCTTTGGAAGGCAGATCAACTGGTTTGAAGTCTACCTTGACAGTGATGAAGAAACATGTAAAGTTTCTAAGCAAGGTGGGTTCCATGATATTAGGAGAACATTTTCTGTAGAAAGAAAAGCTGAAAAAGATATCACTACTCATCTTCTGTCATTGGTTTTGCTAATCAAAAATTTTTTTTTCTTCATTAATTTTTCCTTTATTGATTCTTTATGAGCAGGAAATACTTATTCTCTTTATTAAATATATTTTTTTAAATGGTGTCATTTTTATGGTTGCAAATGAATGAATGAGTATAACTATACCACCACCTTTAACCTTTGATTGAATGCCTTATAATTTACTGAGCAAACTAATTATCACACTGTAGGGTTAGAAAGAAATGTATTTTGAAAATTTAATCCCTTATTCAGGAAATTGATGACGGTGCTGAAGACTTACTTGGATACCTCCAGCAGAGGGGAGCAATGTGAACCAATCCTAAGAACGCTGAAAGCTTTAGAATATGTGTTCAAGTTCATTGTTCGGTCGAGGACATTATTTTCACAGTGAGTACTTGTTATGTAAGAGTGATTGACTAGTTCTGCAATTCCTCTGGGGTACAACAGTCTTTGTGCCATTAGAGAAACTCCTTTACAAAATTAACCAGACGTCCATCAAAAATGACTTGAAAATCCAAATTTGAGATTTATGAATAGGTAATAATTGTTCCATCTAAGTTCATTTGGGGAAAAAAGAAATCATAATATGTTGCAGATTTATGTTTCAATCAATGAACATGATTTGAGGCTCCTCTCTATCTCATCTACTGTTCTTCGTTTCACTTGAGAAATAGTGAAAACTTTCCACCAATCTATATTCAATGAGAGAGGTGTTGGGAGAGGGGAAAGCAGAACACAGGAGTTTGACAGTTACTTGGCTCTAGTAGGTTATAAATGACAGATGAACTGGTGTTTGCAGTTGAACTGTCTGTCCTTGAGTTCCTGGTGGCCAACAAGTGAGCTGATGTATTAGAGCACCTTAGAGATTTGATATTTGATAATGTAACAGTTAGCTGCTTTTTTTAAGGACTTTAGGGATGGAGGCACTCAAGTGCAGCCTGAATAAAAAGAGCTTATGTTCATCCTGATTATAAATCAAGTTAGGCAGGGAGGTTGTGTGTATGGTCAGGTTGGTTTTGTGTGGTAGAAAAGAAGATGAAACATATAGGAAATGTATTGTTATTGCAAATTCCTGTCAGTGCAAATGAAGAACACTTAATTCAAATGGCCTTCGGGAGAATAGGACTTTATTTTATTTCACATTATTGAAAAATTCAGGTAATAGATTGATCTCAGGTATGGCTGGAGCCAGATGTTCAGTTATCATATAGATGTTGGCTATGCTTTCCTTGTGTTGGTTGTTTTCTGAAGTAAGTTTCTGTTTGGAAGCCTCTGAAAATCTCAGATTCATATTCTATTGCTTAAGCACACCTCATTTCTTGTTCCAGCAAAATCCAAGCACTGTACTGGGTTATATGCTAAGGTCTTAAATAGTGTGGCAAGGGAGAGATGAATTCCCCAAGGAAAGCTGATATTTGTGATCATTATTTTGTATATTCACAGGTGACTAGTTGTATATGAGGGTAGATGGGTTATGAAAACTTCATACTCCGCAAGATACCTAAAGAGGTAATCACTTGAAATACTCCTAAAACACTTTGAAATTTCAGGTGATGAACAGAAAAAGGTAGGTGTCTTGAACTATACCACACAACATAGATCTCTTAGATTTGTCTAAAATGGAACTCTTTCAGTTCCTCTGGTTTGTCCTCTGGTTTGTTAATTAAGACAGT
This sequence comes from Scalopus aquaticus, assembly GCA_004024925.1. NCBI lineage: Eukaryota > Metazoa > Chordata > Mammalia > Eulipotyphla > Talpidae > Scalopus > Scalopus aquaticus. Next base: position 76,714 of record PVIJ01006698.1, read on the forward strand.
GATGACATATTGAAATCTTAAGAATATTCTTCCAAGTTCAAGACATACTTGTCAATTTTTTAAAACTAATCAACTGTGGGTTTTTTTAATACATATTTTTATTGTTATTTATGTCTTTTACATTTTGTATTCCCCTTGGGTAGCCCACCACCAACTCACCCGTGATCCATCTCCATGGTCCCCTGCGCTCTTCTCTATTCCATCCTGTGCCCTTTTCCTTCCCTCTCTCCGCCTTGCCTCCCCCCCCCCTTGATTGTCTCTCTCCTATTGGTTTCCTTATAGTCCTGTTATAAGTAAGGGTTGAGTTTCTTGTAATTCCAGATTAATTGGCAAGGGTACTTTATCACCTCTTCTAAATGAGGACTTTAGATCTACAACAGTCTTTTCCCTTTATCATATCTTCTACCCCAGTTTTTTCCTTTTGGTTTATCTTTTTTTTCCACTTCCTTCTTTTCTTATTTCCTTCTTCCCTCCTGCCTTTCCTACCTTTCCTTCCTTCCTTCCTCCTCTTTCTTTTTCCCTTTTTTCTTCTTTCCTGTCTAATCTCTCTAGTCTTTGCCTCTTTCCTTTTCTTTGATAAAGAGCTTTTGTACATTTGTTTTCTTCTTGTTTCTTCATGCTTCAAAACATGTAATCTTGCAGAGCTGCTAACTTTCTATTCAGTAAAAATTAAGGCTGTTGCACTCTAAGTGGCTTTTAATTTCTTTGAAGGAGTAGGGTGATCTGTTATTCCTTGCTATAGTCCCAGCATAACAGATAGAATATCATTGATACTCATAAAATGTCTGTTGAATAAGGACTAAGAGAATACATTTGGTCAGAAGAGATGTCTCTAAAGTAACACTGGCCAAACTTTGAATCCTTTTTCATGAGCAAATATGTAGGCTGGCTTGCAAGGAGGGTCTGGGATCCCACACCGAGGGAAGGTAGATTTTGTCTGTCTTTTTCATTTTAGAATTTTTAGCAAAGGTTTGCTCTTCCCTCGTGCCTTGAGGACATCGGGAAGCAATTGAGGTATTTCCCCATACTAAGAGATCATTTTACTTGGAAAACTAAAAAATAGAAGGTTCAATGCTTTGAGATTTCTAAGCCAGCTGGTGGGAAATCATAATATAATTATTGCTTTTGGGGCTTATTTCGTCTTGCATTGTGTTTCTGTTTCCTGTTATTCCTTTGTTCTCTTTCCTCATACGCATAATTGCAACAGATCTAGCTCCCATTAGTTGTTCCCTTGCCATTTTTTTCTTTTCACATACTGCACATGAGCATTTGCAAGGGTTAGGGATTTTCCTGTATCAAAATGCAGGAAGTAGTTGACAAAGGGAGGAAGAGAACTTATTGAGAGAACTTATTGAGAAAGATTGGGGGTTTTCTGTTAAGATTATCTATTTCCATCACATAGCCAAAGAAAATGATTTTCCTCTCCCCTCACCTTGTGTCACTAGCTCCTGAGTCAAAGTCTGGGTCAGGTGTCTCTGGGCAGAGCCGTAATGGAAGCTGACAGAAGAGATTCAAGCTTCTGCCATAGGGATGCGGGTGTAAAAATGTGGGAAATTCCTAAATTGTAGGGAATGTATCTAGAAGATGCTGAATGGTCATAAATATGACCAATATGCACTATGCTTTTCTAGAATTACCGAGTCTCCAGGAGGTATAGAACATAGAGAGGAACATTCAGAATGAACTGAAGTGATTATCTTCTAGGTATGGAGCTTTACAAAAGTCCTTGCAGTGTCTTTTGTCCTGAAGCTCCAACAGCCAGCTAAGCTGATCCCAAGGTTCCTGAGCTGTGGAATTACTCCGAGTCAGAGCAGCCTGTACTTCCCTGACCCACATGAGGGACACTGAATAGCTCCCCCACCTACTGACTGGGCCTATAGAAATAGGACCGCAGGGCTTCTTTATGGAGGCTCTGCAGTGCTCCAGAGCACAGTGCTGCAATAGGATCCGCGCCCCTTATTTGTGTCCCTTGCCCATCCTTCTGCAACCATCAACTAAAATACAGAAGGCAGTGTGGGATGATGGTTGTATCCATGTTCACTGGTCAGTGATGACCCACCTTGGAGGCGGTCATGTTTCTATCCCCTCAGTGCCTGGCTTAGTGAGACACCCAGTCTCTTTGACCCTCAGTTTCCTCATTTACAAATGGGGATATGGCAACTTTTAGTGTATTGATGAGGAAGTAAGATTATATGTACAAAGTTCTCTGTGTCTATCCGGTGTTTATTCCATAAATGCAATACTTGTTAGCTATTATGGTCTTACCTAGGAGCCAACAAGGGCTTGTTTCAAAAACTCAGATTTAAATTAGCAAGAGAAAGGTCTGGTATCTTGATTGATGATATCCTCAACATTGTTTGCTGTTTATTGTTTAGAAGGAGGGGCACGTTGACCAGATGTCTGTGCTTTTTGAGGCCTGCAGTGACTCCAGGAATTCACCTTGGCCTGTTGGTCCACTGAGTAGCCCTGCTCATGTCTGCTGCCCGCCCCTCCCCTGTGTGTGCTCTGGCCCTTTTGGCCTGAGCAGCCCTGCACCCAGGTTTCTGTTCCTGCTTGCTCCGCCTGTCTTTCCTTTTGTGCATCATGCCTTCTGCTTTTTTTTACAGCCCTGCTTGTTCAGTTCTTGCTTCCTCCTCCTTCTCTGTGTAACCCCAGTCTCCTGGGTCTGCTCTGCCATCCACAGACTCCTTCTTCCCCACCCTCACTTCCACTCCTTTTTCTTGAGAGAGGCACTTAGCTCCACACTTGAAGACCCAGTCTTTGCAACTTGGCTACTTAGGTTTAGAATTTTTTTTTAATCCTAACACTACCATTTGCTAATGTTTATGACCTTGAGCAAATGATTTTGTCTGCCTATAGTAGTTTCCTTGTATTTGAAACCAGAATATATGTAAAAACTCTTGCAGTCTTGTCAGGCAGACTAAATGAACTAATGGAAGTTAGGTACTTTAGCACAGTGCCTGTCACTTAGCGAATGCCTGTGTTGTTATTACCTGCTAAGTACATTGCAAGTATTATCTCCATTGGCATTCACAAAAATCCAGTGGAGAGGCTCATTGCCTGACTTCATCTCTTCCTATTTCTCACTTGTGCTGAGACAGCCACACAGGACCTCACTGGGGGTGAAGCCCCTGACTTAGGGCTTTTGCACCCTTCCCTTCTATTTTCTTGCTCACTCTTTTGCTGCTTCCACATCTTGACTTAAATTTCTCCTTTTCCATCTTACTTAAAAATCTAAAATTGCAGGGCCTCCCTGGTGGCACAGTGGTTAAGCACTGCGCTGTGGAGCTGTCTGTAGCAGTGACAAGAGTTTGACACCCGGCCGGGGAGATTCCCACGTGGTGTGGCAGACCTCTCATGCCTCGCCTGCTGCTCCCCTCAGCAGTGTATTTCCGTCGATCTGCCTGTGCTGCTCTCCACTCTGTCTCTGGTGAACCCTCTGGCCTGTACCCCAGCTTATATGCATAAATAAATAAATCTTTTAAAAAAAATCTAAAATTGCAACCCTTACCTCACGCTCTGGTCCCCTCCCTTTACTCTGCTTTTTGTTTCTTCTTCCCTCTCTATACAACTAGTCACATGTAAACATATTATATAGTAATTAATTCTATTTCTGCTTACTGCCTTCTCCTTGCTCAAATGCTAGCTCTGGTCCTTGATTCTTCCCTGCTCTATCTCAAGCACTGAGAACAGCACATGGCATTCAGTAGGCACTTGCTCACTGTGAGAGAGGACACCATGTCCACCCCCATTTCACAGGTCAGGAAGCTGAGGTTCTGATTCAAGCTTGAAGGTCACATAGTTAAGAATGAACAGATCAAGGCTTCTCAATCCACCTCATCTGATTACGCAAGTTTAAGAACAGTACCCTTTTCCAGGCCATGCATTGTGAGATGTAGTTAGTCAAGAGGATGGATTGTCCTGAGGAGAGTAGCTCTGACCGGAGGGTCAGTTACTGGGTTTTGGTGGAACTGCTGAGAGCATGAGGCTGCTGTATGGGTGGAGGTGCTAGCTTGCATGGTACCATCCCTAAACACAGTAGGATTTCAGAAAAGAAAATATGACTTAGAGCAGGAAGTGTTAGAAAAGGCTTTCCCACCAGAGCAAAGCTGACCAGGCAACCATGCCTTTATTTCCACTACTTCCTCCCAAAGAATGAATAAAGAAGAGTCATCATCAGGCCAGTCTCATTCCTTGAAAACTGATCAGCAAAGAGAAATGTGTTTAGCATCCTGATAGGAGCAGCAGCCCCTTGGAGTCCTCCTGCTCCCCAGCTTTACCTGGGGACCGGGTGGACAGCCCTGGTCTGTTTGTCATTGCCTGCCCTTGTGCTGCCACTCCATTAGCATAAGCATCAAAATAGTACAGTTTACATCTGGGGGGCACCCTCCCTTCAGGCTCACTTTACTTGGGGTATCACATTGTTGCCCTTTCTCTAATTGCCTTTATTATCAGATGTGCTGATAGTCTTTTGCCTTTTTACTTTGCATCTTGCTTTATTCTTCTTTTCCCCCTTTCCAGCCCCTACCTTACCCTCCCATCAGTTCAGTATCTTCTTACGCAAATATTATAGACTGCTTCACCCTCCAGGTTATGAATATGCTAGGTAGGAATATTATCTGAATAAGGTATGTTCAGCATAGCCTGTAGTGGGGTGGAATACATAAACTTCTGCTTTTTTAAACAAATATGAGTTTAACTTGAAGGCACTTGCCAGTATGATTTGTTTTTATTGTTCATGTATGGATAAATATTAAAATATAATCATCTGCTTATGAGAAGTCTGTGCTGGAATGCCCATCACATTGCTATTCCTGTTTCTCCTGCATGTAATTTGCTTGCATGTTAATGCCATTTATTCCTATGTAAACCTCTGGTTTTAGTTTTGAAGATAATTTCACTTTTTGATGACAGTAATGGCTCAGTAAACTGCACAATTGTAGTTAATGGAATTATTCTATGATAACATTAACTTGGCATCAGATCAGAATGGAAGAGAAAACTGTCATCAAAGGGATATTGTTACGCAGTTACTTCCCTTTAATTTATTATCAATTTTATGAGTTGCTTTAGTGCAGAGAGGGAGCTAACAGCCCATTTCTTACAAACATATGTGAAAATGTTTTGTAAACCATTAAGTTGCCATTATTATAATATGAAATAGTAGATATATACATACATTTGAAGAGTCCTCTGTTCCCTTTGCATATGGAAGTATTTATCAACTTTCATTGAAGATATATTATGTCCTAGGGACTTGTTAAGTGCAGGGGACTCTGAAATTAGTGTCGTACTTTCTCATGGGAGCTAATACAGACATGCAATCAAGTCACAGTTCCCTGGAATAATCAATGGGGGATAGGATGCAACAGTGGAGTCCTGTAAATGTTTCTATGGAACAGACAAGTTTGAGTCACAAATTCCACCTTGAGAGGATCAGTAATTCTTCTCAGAAGAGTTGTGTTTTAAAATAGACATTGAAAGGTATTTAAGAAGCCAGCCCATGGGAGAAAAGAGAATCATAAATGAATGAATTCCAAGTAGTGGGAACAACATCTGTAATAGAACTTTCACTTACTCTGGCTACTTTATTCCTAAGTGCCGCTTATGAAACTGCTTTCTGTGCTTGGCCCCATATCACTTTTTACTCTATCTCACTTAATGCTCAAAACAACCCTACAAAGTAAAGGTATAATTATATTCATAGTACAGAAGAAGAGATTTAGGGCCAGAAAGATGTGAGAAATGAGTTGAAATCACACAGCTAGTTGTTGGCAGAGAAAAATCTGACACCAAAGCCAAGCTCTTTGTGCTATACTATCTCCACCATTATTGGACCATGTGTGTGGAGAAAAGAGGCTCTCAGGTCAGCAATGATGGTGAATAATGCATCTGTGAGGTAGGTTGAAGCTTAATTGTGAAACATATTGAATGAAAGACCAAGGATGTCATTCTTTAGGCTGGGGTAGGTTGGCACGGATGCTGCCCTCCCTCCATCTCACAGCATGCAGTGAATTCCCCAATGGTTACAGACTAATCCATTGGACTCCAGTAAAAATGTTTAAATTTCTCTATTTTGCCTCAAGATGAAGAAATTAAACTTTATAAACATTTAAGTTAGAATATTACATGGATATAATCTGGTAAACAATAATTATCTCTTGGGAATTGTACTTACAAATATTTTTTCCTAGGAATAGTTTGGAAATCCCTGTTTTTGGCAGCAGGAGTCATTGAAGTTCTAAAGCAGAGGATTTTTAAAAATATATGTATATATATTTGTTGTTATTTATATCTTTTACATTTTGTATTCCCCTTGGGTAACCCACCACCAATTCACCTGTGATCCATCTCCGTGGTCCCTTGTGTCCTTTTCTAGTCCATTTTGTGCCCTTATCCTCCCCCTCCCCCCCACTCCAGTGTGTCTCTTTCCTATTTGGTTTACCTATAGTCCTGTTATAAGTGAAACCATTCGATACTTTTCTTTTTCTTTCTGGCTTATTTCGCTGAGTATGATCCCCTCTAATTCCATCCATGTCACTGCGAATTGCATGTGTTTATCTTCTTTGAATGCTGAATAGTATCCCATTGTGTATATGTACCACATCTTCTGGATCCAGTCATCTATTTTTGGACATCTGGGTTGCTTCCATACCTTTGCTATTGTTAACAGTGCCGTAATGAACATACGGGTGCATGTATCCTTTTGGATTAGTGTTTTTGTATCCTTTGGGTAGATTCCCAAAAGTGGTATTGCTAAATATGGAAGCTCCATTTTTAGCACTTTGAGGAATCGCCATACAGCTTTCCATAGTGATTGGACCAGTTCACATTCCCACCAGCATGGTAGAAGGGTTCTTTTTTCTCCACATCCTTTCTAGCGTTTGTTGTTGCCTGTAATTTTAATGTGTGCCATCCTCACAGGTGTGGGGTGGTATCTCATTGTGGTTTTGATTTGCATTTCCTTGATTATAAGTGATGTCGAGCATTTTTTCATGTACCTGTTGGACATTTGCTTTTCTTCTTTGGAGAAGTGCCTTTTGAGCTCTTCTGCCCATTTTTTGACTGGATTATTGGCTTTGTTTTTGTTGAGTCGTGTGAGTTCCTTGTAAATTTTTGTTATCAGTCCTTTATGGGTTGTGTTATGTGCGAAGATCTTTTCCCAGTTGGTAGGGTGTCTGTTAGTTTTGGGTAATGTCTCTTTTGCTATACAGAAGCTTTTTATTTTGATGTAATCCCATCTGTTTATCTTGTCCTTTACTTCCTTTGCTTTGAGGGATGTGTCTTTAAAAATTTTGCTGAGATGTATGTCATGTAGAGTTTTGCCTATATTTTCTTCTATAAATTTTATGGTTTCAGGTCTTACGTCCAGGTCTTTTATCCATTTTGAGTTGGCTTTTGTGCAGGGTGTGAGGTAGTAGTCTAGCTTTGTTTTTTTGCATGTGGCTGTCCAGTTTTCCCAGCACCATTTATTGAATGACTGTCCTTGTTCCATTGCGTTTTCTTTGCTCCTTTGTCAAAGATTAGTTGTTCCTATATATGCGGCCTAAAGCAGGGGATTAACATGGTTAAATTCATGTTTTAGGTGGATTACTACAGAAGTAAGGTTAGTATAGGGAAGACGTTCAGAGGAGGGAAAGACTGGAAGCAGCATCAATAATGAAGCTATTGCAGCATTCCAGGCAAGGATAAAATGGGGCTGGAGAAGAAGGGAGGGAAGAAGACAGGGGATTTCCAGAACTGATTGAATGTGGGAGTGGTACTAAAGTGCCAAGTAAGCTTCTGTGAAGCTAAACTCTGTTGCCCATTTGTTCAGACATTATATAGGCAAGAAGCAGGTTTGTGGGAGGAAGATGTGTTTGCTTTGGGATGTGTAAACTCTGAGGTGTGTGTTGACACTTAACCATATAGAAATTCAGCAGGCAGTTAGATACAGATTTGGAGTTCATGGAGTGGAGAATAGAGATAGAGTTTTGGTGTGACCTCAGTCCAAAGAGGAATTTAAGCTATAGCATAGGGTGAACAATGCTATAAACCTCAAGATGAAACCCTAGAGACTATCATGTTGAAGAGAAGGATAAGAAGAAAGTCCCAGGGAATAGAGGAGAGGAAGCAGGAAGGATTGGCGCAACAGACATCAGGAAAGGGAGCATTTTAAGGAGTCAAAATACAGCTGCTACAGTGTCGTCATGAGGACTGAAAACTAATCAGAGTCATGATATTTTGCAATTAGGATATCTTTAGTGAATAAGCAAAACCTTTCCCAGAGCTAAGAATCTTTCTTAATATCCAGTCTGGAGGTTGAGGGGAGTGGGTAGGGAGTAGAGGCACAGGGCTTTGAGGTGCAATCAGTTTCCAACCATCTGCATGTTAATTACCTACATTGTGAATTGTCCTTTGCCAGAGCATAATCCTAGACTGGCTTCCCCCTGCAATCCTTCAGAGGCTGGGTAAACTCTTTGGCAAGAATATCATACTCCACACACGGCAAAGTGTAAGGCACTGTTCTTGTCTGCTTCCATTGTCCCTTTTAAATGTCTTAATCTTGTAGAACAAGACTATCTGTGCTGTAGATAGTTAAGGGGAAAGCCATGGAGGACAGGAGATATTCATTCTTTCAGGTTGAAGTAGTAGACAATTTTCTTTTCTTGTTAACTTCTTGTTAGAAGTCTGGGAGCAGGCTTGCTGGCAAAACCCTTGCCTTCGCACACACAAAAAAGTCTGTTTCTGTCAAATGCTGAGGCTGACAGTTCCTCAGAGAACGACTTGGGTGGAAAATCAATTTACTGAATAAATATGTAGATTTAGGAAATGTGTTTGCAAATCCCCTGTAACTAAATATGAACATGCAGGATAATAAAGGGTCCAGTTCACCCAAGGGGTGAAATTCACCCACCTAACATCATTGTCAGGAATGCAGACTGAATCAGGATGACTAGATGTACTTTGTGATCCACTTCAAATGCACTTGAGGCAGGCATCATCCCAAAGCGGAATTTGTTTCCTTAATAGGAAATAATGTATTGCTCAGCTGTTGGGCTTATAGCTTATTGTGTTCTGTGGTGGATGGAAAATTGAAAAGGGCTTAGTTATGAGGCTCATATGGTCACTGTCCTTCAATTTACTCTCTTAATGTAGTTGGCAGCAAAGACACATTAACTCATTCATTTATTCAATACACATTTTTCCATCTTACTATGTGGCCAGATTCTATGCTAGTATGCTGAGGTAAATGAGACAGATGTAGCCCTCCCTTCATAAAATACTGGAGGGGGGCGCAAAAAGTAAGCAAACCAACATACCCTCTAGTTGCAATCTGTGACAAATGCCAGTGAGGGAAATTAGCAACTGGTTGAGAGAGGTGGTGCAGCATAGTGGTGAAGAATCCCTGTCACTAGCTGTGTAACCTAGTGCAACAACCTAACCTCTGTGCTCAGGTTCCTCCTGGAAAGTGGTGATTCTTCACTGTGTTATTGTGAAGATCCTAAAGAAGTGGCCTTTGAACTGTGGTGTGAAGGGTAGGAAAGAGCCAGCCAAGCAGTGGTGGAAAGAAAAGCTCTCAAATAAAGAAGGAAATGTCAAGTTCTCAAATAATAAAGAGCTTAAAGTTTTTCAGAAAGTGGGAGAAGACTAATGTGGCTGAAATGGAGTGAACAAAGGAGCGAACTGGAGAAAGATGAATTTGGAGAGCTAGGCAGAAGCTACCATGCAGAGTTTATTCTCTGTGTACTGCAAGCTCCTCAGGAGGCATCTAACTGAACACATGTGCACATGAGGCAGCATGCTGGCACTCAGATGGTGAGGGGAGTTTGTCATGTACCATGAGGATTGATGGGTGGCAGCTGCCTGACCCCTGTTGAAGAGGACACTGAGGCTGTATTTATAGAGCTGCAGAGAGAGCTATGACTGATTATTGGTACCTGGATTGAGCCTCTGTGAGAAGCGACGTGATGTTCATCTCTGTGTTAATTACACAATCCTGGACACCAGTAAAGGACTGAGTTCAAGCAGAGTGCAAACTGTCCTGCAAGAGTTTTGTGTTTGAATACAGTAATTCAATACTTAAAACTAGTAAATGTGTAATTCAAAGGGATGTAGATGCTCTCCTAGGTTCATTGCAGCACTATTTACTATAGCCACATCATGGGAACAACCTAAGTGTCAAACACAGAGAAGTGGACTAAGATGTCGTACATATACGTGATGGGATACTATTCAGATGTACAAAAAAAAAAAAAAAAAAAAAAAAAAAAAAAAAAAAAAAAAAAAAAAAAAAAAAAAAAAAAAAAAAAAAAAGGATGAACTCCCCATTTGCGACAATGTGGATGGAAGTAAAGGGGATTATTCTAAGAAACAGGTTAGAGGGAGAAAGTCACTGGATGATTTCACTCACATGTAGAATATAGAAAAACAATACAAAGGAACTGACAAAAGTAAACCAAAACCAGCCCCAGAAGTCTGACTATAGAACTGAGGCTACTAGAGGAATGCCGGGTGGAGGGGAACAAAGTGGGGAAGGTGACCCAGTGGTCTATGTAAAGGGGTATAGGTGCTGTAATGGTGTGAAGCTTGATAATGTACATCTGAGGTGTGAACCAATCCCCCTGAATTATATAATGTCTTGTCAACCAATGCTACCTCGGTAATAGGAAGAAGAAGAAGAAGAAAGAGGAGGAGGAGAAAGAGGAAAAGGACATAAAGAAATGGTTAGGGTGAAGGTTAGGGTTGGTTCTTTTCTCTTTTACAGAAATATTGCCTTTGGCTTATTATGTACAAAATGTTAGCAGCAAAGATCCTTAGGGTGAAACTACTAAATGCAAAGCTATGCTAAAACCCAGCCTGGAAATCTTCCGATTCTTTGGCTACCAGGTTTATAAAAATAGAGTGAGATTCTAACCGTTTCCTTGTTTGACTGCTGCTGGTGAACTTATTGTTAGTGTCTATTGTATTTGTTGTTTGAGGGGTAGAGATTTTTGAAATCTGCTTACACACCACCATCTAACAGGAGCATGAAATGCAAAATCTCTGCCTTCATAGAGCTTGTGTTCTAGTGGAGCGAGATAAGCAAATAAATGATTTCAGAGTATTTTAGCAGAAATAAAATGCAGTGAAAATAAAGAAATAAAGATTTTCAAATAATTAGGATTTAAAATTAAAAATAAAATTAAAAAGTATGCTGCTTTGGTGACCTCATATAAGACGATATGACAACACTACTCATTCTTTAAGTGCATTAGAACACAGGCATTGCCTCTGCTTCCTAAACTGATTGAGTCATCTTTTTATTTTCCTATCAATCTCTTAATTCTGGCCAGCATTATTGTTTTATAATCACAATATTTACTATTTTTAAAGCCATTTATTGTTGCGTCAGCAACACCATAGTGTCAAAGAAACAGAAATCATGGAGCAGGCTGTACAAAAGCAGATACTGCTAGTGCAAAATCCTGGCCTTTTTATTGATAGAATAATCATACAGCATCAATTATACGAGGTAGGAGAACAAAGAGATAGGGTGGGTGAAAACTGAAAATATATTTATGTCATCTAGGGCTTAAGGGGGAGGAGAGTCTGCTAACCAAAATTTTTTTATCCATTTGATGACCTACCTGGTATTGTAATAGAATACCCCAGACCTCCATGAGTGGTTCCAATCCTCTCAACAAGGTATACCACTGATTAGTTTCTGGGACTCTAGGTCTACATCAGACAACTGGCCCCCTCAGGAGTTCCCAGCCCATTGCCCCAGGGTGATTAAGCTTCCTTCCTACTCTTGTTTAATTTGAAAGGAGTCTAGTATACTATATTCTTTCAGGTCAGATAACTGAGTGACCTGACTATTCTGACTTTCTACTGGATGCAGAAATGCATGTGATCAAGATGGCAGTCAAGCAGGCCTTTTAAGTCTGGCAGACCCACAATATATATTTAGGCCATCATGAGTTTTTTAATTGCCATTTCGGGCCAGTTTTTTGGTTTTGTTGCTGTTGTTTTTTTTTTCTTTTTAGTGTATGATCATAGTCACTTCTTAATTTATCTGTTAATGTGTGGATCTAAAACCCTTGTTACCATGTAACCCATAAAACCATGTTACTGGTAGCTCAGTCATTTGATTTGAGGTGGGTACTCATGTATGGGTGGAATCACAGAAGAATGTTCTTTCAAATAGCAACTTGTTGGGCTAACTTGCATCATTAATTATTATTACTACTTTCCTATCAGATGGACATTCTGGAGCAAGGGCCCACCTGATGTCTTGGTTATTATCGGGGTGATAAAAATGAAGAGTTGCCCATCATCAAATATATTTTGTGAATAATCCACAGATGACAACACTATTTTGTCATCAGTCATATCTCAGAAAGATTGAGCTACAACATTTTATACTGCTGTATCTCTCTTCCTTAAAAGATTTTCTTCCTTTGCCTTGTATAACCCAGAACTCTCTTCCTATGCCTCATACTTCCCAGATCCTTGGCCTATACCTCCTTTCATTCAATTTCCCTTCCCTAGGGACTTCCCTAGGTGAAAAAACTCAAACCCATTGCTTCAATGAGCATTTTTATGCAAAAACCCAGAAATCTAGCCTGGCCTGTGCACCAAGATCCAGATTTCTTTTTTTTTTTCTTTTTTTTTTATTGTTATTTATGTCTTTTACATTTTGTATTCCCCTTGGGCAGCCCACCACCAATTCACCCGTGATCCATCTCCATGGTCCCCTGTATTCTCC